>LPNX010977093.1:17251-324482 GCA_001517045.1 Pseudotsuga menziesii | reverse complement strand
GAAGAACACAACAGTGCTCCAAGGGACAAAGGGATGCAGACTCAAGCATACAGTTCTGGCAACAATGGACTATAGTTTCAATGCTCTCAACTTTCTCTTATATTTTCAATGTACCAAGGGGTTCCTTATATAGCTCTTCAAAGGGATGATGAAGGGTTGAATCCGTGCGATCTCAAGGCATATGGAAGGACAGGAGTCATATGAGTCGGATCCAAGTCAAGGAACAGTCCAAAAGGATTTGGATTTATGCACACATCCCGATGTACGCGACTATCGAGGGAATATCCGTGTATGTACGCGGTTATCGGGGAAAAAGCCACGTATATCAATATTATAATGTTTTTTGGGGATGATTAAGGTAACATCAAAAGATATAAAGTGGTCCAAAGGGGGGAATGAGTCTGCAGCGGGACAAGGGAAGGCCATACAATGTGTGATTCACCTAGTGTGGTGAAATCCGCTATAACAGGCATCAAACATAGCTTTAGGTGTCTTGAGAGAGGAGACCTGTGGGATAAGATGATCCTTGATAGAATCAGTAATGATCCTCTTTTCCATAACCAACTTCTTCTTATGTAAGGCCTTTGCCTCATCTCCCTCTGGAACTAGAACCTCCTCATGAATGTAGGAGTCTAATTCATTCTCTTCCAAGACCAGGGAGATCCTATACTTCCAAGCTCAAAATTTATCATATCCCTCAATCTTTTCATCAAGCTTGGTATGATGAGACATCTTAAATGAGAACCTCAAATGGAAATAGCAAAGGATTAGATCTTACCGATTTGAGGTATCCGTCCTTGTCCCAGAGTTCGCTGATCTAGGGTTTGTCACAAAAACCCTAATTTTCATAACTTGGAATATTTCAGATCTGATTGGACAAACAAATAGATCTCTTCAAATGGAGCTGTCCAATGTACTCCTTTTCTGAAAACAGTGGAGGGAAGCTCCCGGAACAGGAAGCCCTAATTTTCAATTTCTTCTGCAGAAATGCCTGTTACTGTTTCTGAGATATCTCTGAAATTAATACTACCCTATGTCTAAAATTTCATACTGGGGTAACCTCGCATGTCCCTGATCCAACGCCATAGGTTTCATCAGAATTTGTTTCACCATTTGGGATTTATGTCCCTTTTCCCAAGGTGACCTGTTACAGGACTGTTCAGAACAACGAAGTTGTACGGCATACCACGTGTCACTGGTTCATCTTCTGAGTTTGATCTCTGGAATAATGAAATTAAAGTCCGTGCCCTTTCTAGAAAATCTTTAGGAATTCCATTTGGACCTCTGTAGCCCAAGATATTGCAGATCTCCCCAGGTATCCTGTTTATGGATGATTTCTGGAAGAGACTGGAACCCTAACTTAGAGAGATCATATCTCCTGTAATATAGCGAAAACGAGGCTGAATTTTGGACACAGTGTTATTCAGGATTGTATCATCGGTCCCTACAATTTTCAGCTTTTGAGACTTCTCCAACCTCGGAATATAGCGACTGTACAAAAACTTATCAGTTTCTAGTATTTAGGGTTTTTCAAGCTCGGGGTCAAACTAGGGTTTGAATTTCCCGGAGTTTCACCCAACCAAATTTCTTGATCCAAGTCTCTAAACTTCGGTTTTGATGAGGAGAACAATCCTATGCAGGTCTCACTCAAAAATTCCTCTTCTGTAGAAAGCCCTAATTTCCACATCGAAACTGAAAATGCTCGAAATCGAATTCCGCTTCGACAAAAAGATGAACCCTTCAATGGAGAGTCATCCTAGCATACTTTTGCTGAAAATCTGTGGAGGAAGATCCACAAACTAGGAATCCCTAGTTCCTGCAGCTCCACAGTGTCTTCTTCTCAGGTTAGCTTTGATACCATGTTATTTTTTCAACATATAAGTTAGCATTATGATCTTAGGATCTTTTCACTGAGAGAATAACAAGCACAGCAATAAAACATAAGCACATCACAAGAGACAAGAGACACAAAGAGTTTTCCTCGGGGAAACCATAAAGGATAAAACCCCGTAACTTCCTCAAAGACAGAATCACCACAATATGTAATACCCCAAAACAGTAAGATGCACTCTCGACAGCAGTAGTCTTCTAGTCCCAGTATATTTCCTTCTCCACTAGTGCGCCACACTTGAGAGAGCAAGTGATGTGTTGTGCAAGTGATAAATAGAGAGACTCTCACTCTCTATTTATATTATTCCGTTCACTTGAATTGCACTTTCACACGTAGGCTCAACTTACAATTACTTACTCGAGCCTACACCTTAATTAGTGTATAATAACTCAAGTGCCCCGAAACTGTGGGGACTTACCTAATGACTTGACAAGACTTGTTTACATTATTAATCCTCTCGATCGGAACATCGGGGCATGACAACATGACTCAAATACATAATAGAAATATCTCGGAATAAACATCGGGTTACAATACATAAGATACATAGAAGAATACATTCCGAAGTTACATATACATCAACAGAAGGCGGAAGTCCTACTAAATGATGAGAACGGCGAGGAGCCGTACCTAAATCCACAATGACTCAAAAATGTAAAAGACTCTCTAAATTATGCAAACCCTAGCCAAGCTAACATGCAAAGAGCATACACCAATAAAATCTAAATCCAAACACAAGAAATCAAGGGTAGGATAAGTGAGCTCCCAAATGAAGCAGGTATGTCTCGCCTAGGAGAGGCTTGAGACTCCCATACACAACAAGCGAAGGTTCGTAACGAATTATTGTGGCCCTCAGCTTCAATGCGTAAAGCGACTGTGCTGTCTAACCCCAACCTGGCCGAGACACCTGCAGAATAGCCCCTGCAAAGTACCCCCTCGATATCCTAGGTAAGGAAACTAAGGTCACCTCAATATAATCAATGCTTAGGCGGACAGTTGCAGGTGGGATTGACCGTATGGGAAGGGTAGCAAAGCCTGAAAATCTCGAAAGAGCCCCCAGATACGAATGCAATCCTGGAAATATCTCCAGTGCTACTCAGTTATGACTAGGGCTCATCCCAATCAATAACCGCTCACATTGCCTTGTGCTTAACTCCCTTTTGAGAGGAGGATCTTGAGAAACACTAATTATACCAAGGAATTTCACACTCTCACTTGGATAGACACATATATGTTGTTTTTTAGTGGTCTTGGAGAATTTACTCACAATGAACTATTCCAAGACCCTAAAACCCAATCTTATTGGTGTACCCTATCAAAGAAAATAGTGTAATCCATTTTAATTAAGCGTTGATTTTATTTGGCTTTATTACTCCAAAGAGGTAGATGGTCGTGCAACCAATGGTGTTATGACACAACATGAAGTAAAATGCACACCTAACAATCAATGCAAATGCATTGTGTTGAATGAAAAACAAGGCATGCTACTACGTGAAATGCAAATTTTTTCTTCAAATAACAAATGCAATCATTCCTATATGAAATCCTGACTAATACTCTAAGGAAATCTAGTGCAAGTACCATGCGAAATGCGAAGTGCAATGCATAATGATGCAAGAAGCAAATATTTTTGGATTTTTTGAATAAAAATGAGATGCTAAAGCAAAAGAATGGTTCTACTACCCACAGACTTGGCAAGCACAATCAAACAACACTCACACAAAGTACTAAGGTAAAAGAAATCTAATGCACTAATCCCAAAACAAAAAATCAAAAATGCAATGACACGAACATTCTTAAAAAAGAAATTTACCCTAAAAAAAGTGTCTCTGGTCAGAAACAGAGATGTATACAGACTCCAGCAGTATCAAAGGAGACTCAGCAATCATCCAAATTCACCCAGCAACAATCAATCTACCTCTAGAAGGCAAAATTAAGGGCATACGCGACTATTCGCAGTAAACCCACGTATGTAAGCAAATATAGCAGTCAAAGTCACGTGTATATCCGACTATGAGTTAAAAACTCATGTATAGGAAGAGAAATGTATAAAAATGAAGGAAAATAGATAAACTGAGACAAACTTCACACCAATCAGAAAATACCAGGAAAACATGCCCCCATACCTGACACAGAAATAGAGAAATAAGAGCAATTCAAGAACATTGAATGCCGATAAAAACCCCCAAAGGAAAACTACTAGGAACTCCCCAGCAGAGTCGCCAATTCTTTTATGGAGAGAAATTCCTATGGCTTGGGGTAGCACAACAGACAGCTTAACTCCAGAAATCAATCCTTTCCTGTATGCAAGAGAAACCAAACAACTAACACTAAAGGATCTCGATTCGTACCTTATTTTGGACGGTTGATGTAGATCCCCATTGAGCTTTCCAATTTTAGCTTGAATTGATAAATTGCTTCCTCAACATTCTATAAACAAGACAAGCATACTATATATAATTGTGTTAGCTCTACTCTAGCATATATAATCAATAACATATGAGAATTTGAAATCATCCATGGATAAAATATTCATTCAAACACACATTATTGGACAGGAAAAGATATTTCTATTAATATAAAATCAGAGATTACAATGAATACAACCTCTTTCGTCACGTCTGTGAATCAAAGAAACCAAGTCCTCCACTTGGGCCTTCACCACTTCAATCCTCCATCTCTCGATAGCAAGCTCACAAGCAAAAGGCAAGCTTGGGAAGAACACAAAAGTGCTCCAAGGGACAAAGGGGATGCAGACTCAAGCACAAGTTCCAGCAACAATGGACTATAGTTCTCTTTCTCTCAATTCCTCATGCCTTCAATGTATCCAAAGGGTTCCTTATATAGCTCTTCAATGGGGTAATGAAAGGTCGAATCCGAGCGATCTCAAGGCATATGGAAGGCCAGGAGACAAGTGAGTCGGATCCACATCAAGGAAAAATCTAAAGGAATTTGGGCTTTTGCACACATCCCAATGTACGTGGTTTTAGGGGTCAAACCCGCGTATATACGCGATAAAGGGTTTAAAAGTCGCATATGGAAACTTTTACATGTTTTTAGGGATGATCAAGGAAACATCAAAGGAACAAAAATGGTCCATGGGGTCTAAGGAATCTGCATAGGGACAAGGAGGGCCATAAAAGTGTGATTCACCATGTGTGGTAAAATCAGCTATAACACTACCAAATTTGTTGCGCAAGGTCAAAGTTGTTGTGCAGGTAGAAGATGGTGCGCAAGGCTGTTTGGTCACGTTTTGTATATTGTGGTCAAATTTTGAATATTTTGGTTGTTATTTTTGTAGATTGTGGTCCAAGTAGTTAGGAATTTGACTTAAGTGGACCGCATTGCAAAAGGCGCAAGACTATAAATAGATCTAGGATTGTAATTGTTGAGTATATAGTTGTCATTGATGTCAAAGGTGTTCATGAATGACAAAGAAATAACCAGTGGATATGATGACATTGAATATGATGGTGTCCTAATGATGATTTCATAAAATAGTGATGGCATGGCATGATGTAATTGAGGATGTGGCATGAAACATATGATGACATGGAATATGATGGTGTCCTAATGATGATGTCATAAAAGTTCATTTATAACAAATACAATGGATGAGATGGACATGGATGATAAGACAACATGAATGACTGATCTGAAGACTTCCAAGACAGTGTCAACAGTATGATGTAAACAATGGTTATTGAAACAAAGAACATATGTCGAGTGGAAGTTGAGATGCAGGTTGAAAGACAAACAAATAAATCTGTAGCAAGTTGAACGACTGAGATCGATTATCCAAGTAAATTGACAATTCACAATGTTCTTGCTGAATGAACTAGCATAGAGGTTAAAAACGTGAGAAGTGATAGGGTTATGCAACAATCAAGATCAGATGGGTTATATAAGTCCCACACTATATCCGACAGTTAAGGATTAGTTCCGATAGTTAGGCGGAAAAGTCCAAGTTCCACAAAAGATCAAATATTGGATGGCTGAGATTAGTTCCACTAAAAGAGATCGATGATGTAGAAGAAAAATGTGGAAAGGGAATACAAAAGTAACGTTTAAAGATTTTATGAACCCGCAATCCAAAAGATCAAAGGTTAGGAAATACTCCTTAAGAGATTAGTGGTGCGGAAGAAAGCTTGAGGAAAGGAGCTTGCAAAAATTTGAGATACGATTTGAGGAAATATAACATCCCGCATCCCGCAATCTTGAGATCATCGATCAGGAAGAAGCTTGATGAAGATCAAAGGTGGAAAACCGAATTCTGCATTCCATGGTGTGGAAAGGAAAAAGTGGACAATCGACATCTTACATCCCTCATCCTGCAATCCACATTTGATCTCAGACCAATGGTCACAGAAGATCCCGCAAGAGATCAACGGTGCGGAAAGAAAACTATGGAAATCATGAAAATACATTTTGGAAAAGTCACAAACCTGCATTTCGCAATCTGCATCTTACCTCAGATCAACGGTCAGGAAAACGCCCAATGAATATCAACGGTGGGGAATTGTTGATGAGGAAACTGTGGTGCAGAAATACGATTTCAAGGGGGAAATATATGTGCTAGATCGACGAACCAAAGACACTCAAAATTACATCAACGACCTAGATTGATTTTGGAGAAGGAGATTGTGGAAGCACTAGAAAATGTTAAGCTAAGCTGCGGAAATGAATTCTGAGGAGCATCCATAAATGGTAAAGAATAATGTCCAACATGAAACTCATAGATGGAAGGTGAAGCCCATATTTTGTGAGAGAAACGTGTATAGATGATCCTGCGATGAGGATAGCCCGCAGAGAGCTCGCAGAGGAGGAAAAGAATCCCACAAGCGTGAGAAAAAGAGAATCCTGAAGGTCTGAAGATAGAGGAAAGGAAGTCCACATGCATTGGTTTAACAAATCCTGCGATCAGAGAAGAAGGGAGATCGCAAATCAGAATTGATCAAGAATTTTGTAATTAATTATTTAATTAAAAATCGTTAATCATAGATTGTTGAAAATGTGTGATTATTAGATTTGAAAGGGCATGATTGTGAAAGGGTATGTTTCTATAATAAAGAGATGCGTTTATAGGAAACATGAAGGTACTTATACACTGAGGTATGAGTGAGAGAAGGGTCTCGGAGTCTACATCATAAAATTAGAAATAGAGACCAATGGGTGTGACAAAGAATGGAGGGAAAAGAAATATATATCAATATTATAGAAAACATATTAGGGTGGCAGGGTGGCGCTAGGGAAGCAAACATGCCTGCAAGGGGTTGTTTCCTCCTTCCAACAAAAGCTGGTAAATAGGGTGTAGGAGCATCCTGTCAGTCGTAGCTGAAAAAACAATGTGTCGTAGCATCCTTTCAGTAGCAGCTAAAAACCCAAGGGGTCATGGCCTCCTTCCAATGGTAGCTAGTAAATAGGGTGTCGTAGTATTCTTTCAGTAGCAGCTGATAAACCAGGGGGTCGTAGCCTCCTTCCAGTGGTAGCTGGTAAATAGGGTGTCGTAGCATCCTTTCAGTAGTAGCAGATAAACTAGGGGGTTGTAGCCTCCTTCCAGTATTTTCTGGTTAATAGGGTGTACTACCATCCTTGTCTGTAGCAATAGGAAAAACTATTTGTAAAAAACAATTTTGCAGTAATAGGAAGTATTGGTGATTTACCCTATTGGGATTCCATGTTAAAATTGTGTTATGTCCATTCTTGTTGTTATGTGTATTTAATGATAGATTTAAAAAGTGGTTAAATTAGTAAAAAGATAACAATACTGATTCAACCCCCTCTCAGTATTGACCAATAAACCAACAGTAATCAGGAGGATCTTCTTGATGATCTGGAGATCGATCTTGTGTCTAAATTTTGATCGTTTGAACATCTATGATCTGTGTTTGATACGAGATCTGAATTAAGGAACTATTTTGAGAAACTATGTTTTGATGTGAAGCTAATATGACATGACAAAGATTTGAGAAAAAACACTGTCTTTTTACTTCTTCATGTTTTCTTGTGATGCGATGTGGATGAATACTGCAATATGATGTCTCTTTTTGGATGATGCGATGCTTTCATGTCTTGAATAACGTTATGATGGTAGATCTGTTTATGCATCCAATCTTATGCTACGATCTAAATATGTTGGTATGATATGATGAATGATAATATGGATTTATGAATGTATAAATCAATGCTTGATCTGTGATGTAATGTCGCGATAGTAGAATAGTAGATGCATAAAACCCTCCTTCTCATTGCGGAAATGTGGTTCCGACATCTCTCCCTCAAACATCTCAGGTGAGACCTCATCTGCTCCATAGGTGTTGCTGGATGGGGTAAAACCTATCTGGGTCGGTGCTCAGGGAGATCGCTACATTAAGGGCGTCGACAGAGAGTGAACCTTTGTCGATGGATCTGTGTCAATAAGGGGTTTGAGCCGATTGGCTATATCCTTGGTGATGATTGTGTAAATGAGATTACAGAGGGATATGGGTATGAATTTATCTAGGGTTTAGGGGTTTCTTCCTTTGGGGATGAGGATGAGAAAGGTTGCATTGAAGGTTGTGAGAATGCCTTTTCTCTAATGAAAATTTTATACTATTTGTAGAACTTTGTCATTGATGATGTTGCATATTTCATGAAATAAGTTCACATTGAAACCATATGGTCCTATAGAATTCCCTGTTTGCATGGATTTTGCAGCAGTTTCCATTTCATGTATAGTTATGGGCCTCAATAATCCTTCGTTATGCTCTTCAATTAACGAGTGGGAATGTTTTTATCTATATAATTGATAACATCCATTCTATTTCCTTGGGGTTCCCTAAGTAAATTATTAAAGAAGGACTTTACCTCGGTAGAAATATACTCATGCTAGGGAATGTTTCTTCCATTGGAGTCTGTAAGAATTACGATTTTGTTATGCTGCCTATGTTGTAGCATTGAATTATGGAAAAACTTGGTGTTTTTCTATCCCTCCTTGAGACATTGGACTCTAGATTTATGGTGCCATAGGATTTCCTCCTATTTAAGATGCTCTTCAAATTGATTCAAGACGATATCTTCACGATGGCAGACTGCTTTTGAGCACCCTGAGAGGATCATCTCTTATTGAAGTTTAGGCATTTGGTATTGGATCTTATTTTTTTCCTCATGGATGTTGCCAAAGGTTGTCCTATTCCATACTTTGAGTATATGTTTGGGATTTTCAATTTTTGCTGAAATTTGTACATGAGAGAGCCCGAGGGGATGGTTTCTTCTACGCACCAGTTTTTGATGTTGAGTTTGAAGTCGAGGTGTCCAACCAGAATTTATCAAAGAGGAATGGTCTGTTTGATCCTGTTCCCCCATGGGTCCATTGGAGGCTGATGGGCCAATGATTAGAACCATTGGATGATAGGATGGCTACATGAAAATATTCTCCTCTTACATAGATATTGTTAGAGATGATAAAACGGTCTATCCTAGAAGCAATTTGGTGCTTCCCTTCCCTTCTGTTGTTCCAAGTGTGAACCCCATTGGTGGTTTATAAATTGATGAGAAGGTTGTGGTATATTAACTATTTGAAATAAGTATTATCTCCATCCAGTATTCTAATTCCTCCCTTTTCCTCCATAAGATCAGTAATGATGTTGAATTCACCCCCAAGGATCTAGTCCTCAACATGGTATAGATCCCTAAACCATTGTAGGTGATTGAGAAAGCTTAGTTTTTGCTCCATGATTTGAGGCTTATAAATTTTGATGATTAGGCCCTTCTTGGCGGTGCCAATTAAGTGAAAACTCACTGAGAGAGTTCTAGGAGTTGTCACAAAATTATCCATCATGATTTCTTGTGGGTTCCAAAAAAGGGATAGACCTATAGAGACAACCATTGCACACCAACGACCATGAATTTTTCTTTGTTACAAACCCTTTTGGAAATATTAGCTAAGGTTTATGAGGTACACTTAGCTTCCTAAATAATTAGAATAGTATGATTTTCCATAGGAAATTTGTTTCTAAGGAGACGTTGTTTGGAGTGGTTGTTTATCCCTCTTATGTTCTAGGAGATGATGTTCCTTAATGATTAAGGGGAAGTGTAGAGAAGAACTCTGATAACTGGTTGTATTGTCTCGAATCTAGCATTATGGATCCAACCTCATCCATTCTTTGTGGATTTGTCCTACATACTCTCTTTTTGTCCTTCTGGTGCTATCTTTTGAGATCTTTCCTCCCATTACCCTTAACTCCCAAGATGAAATTTTTGCCCATGGTTTTGGGGTTCTTGGTTAAGGAAGTATTGGAT
Source organism: Pseudotsuga menziesii (assembly GCA_001517045.1). NCBI lineage: Eukaryota > Viridiplantae > Streptophyta > Pinopsida > Pinales > Pinaceae > Pseudotsuga > Pseudotsuga menziesii. The sequence goes on along the minus strand of LPNX010977093.1, from coordinate 314,311 downwards.
TTGATCACTGCTTGTTTGAAGAGTTATATCTGAGGTTCTAGAATAGGCATGTTTAGTTTGCAGGATTCCTATAGTCCCTAAAGGTCTAGATCCCCCAATTTTGTATCATCCATATCTTTAGGAGAGTCAATCATGTTTGCATACAAGTTGTTAAACTATGTGGTAGTGGCTGGTTGGGAAGTTCTTTGGTATTTCCTGGGAGGATATTTAGAGTTCTTAGGGAGGTTAGAAAGGAAGTCATATTGATTGTTGCATAGGAACTTCTTTGTTGGATGGGAGGGGATCAACTTTCTGTGATTTTTCCTTTCGTTAATCACCTTTGAGAATCCCTCTTGATATTTTTACTTAGAAGCATCAGAGTGGGGGGGAGAGATTTGTTGAGAGGACAATATTTGAAGAGACGTGCATGCTCATGGGATTTCCTACAATGAAATGGATATACTCATACTATAAATTTTAGAGCCACTTGAAATCATGATTCTAGGCATATATTTTCTAGTAGGGATTACATTATGTTCATGTAGACATAGATTCTAGTGAAGGAGGTGTAATGGGCTTGCTGAGTGGCTTTAGAGACCTTAACAAAGTGCCCTAGGTTATTTCCTATTCCATGAAACTTTTCTGGGTCCCAGTATTCTTGCAACAAGGGATACAGTCTGATCCAAACTAGGGATTCTTTGAAGTCCTCCCTTTTTGGACTGAATTTTTCTTTCTAGTGCCTCATGTATAATCCAACGACATTGAGAAATAGGGACCTACTTCAAAGTCCACAATTTAATCAATTGGGTGATTAAGTATGACTACAAAAAATCCTTTTGTCCCCAAATTAACATCATAGTGGCCTTTAGGGTTCCATTTATGCTTGATCAATCCTACCAATGCTATTTCAGAAGACCATAGATGCATAAACTTGAAAATTATTGCATGATCATGCATATATTGAATATTTAGAGACTCTTTTGGAATGCATGTACCATATACTTTTTGGTATTTGTCCTTTTTGTGCCTAGGAATCATTGTGTTAGAGGGTGTTCCATTGTCCTTGTTGACCTTGCTTGCTACAGTGCCCGAGGGGCCCTCACCAGTCTCCATATTGCATGAGGGGTTGGTAGGGTCAGATGTATAGGTAACTTTGTCCTTTGGTTGCAGATCAGGATATCGCCACCCTCGCGGGGCGATTGAGGGGCTGGTTAGAATCACCGTGTTGTAACCCTCACTTTTTACTACAAGTGCAATCCTGGTTAGAAACCTTAGGTTCAAGCAATGTTTAGAAGTATCAGCTGAAATCACACCTCAAAAACCACCTCATATGTTAAATATAAGTTAAAGTTGATAGTATTCATTAAAACATAGTTGGTAAACTGATAAATGTTTCATATTTTATAGAGGCTAAAAGGATGTGACTGTTTTCGGTTCATTCATGTATGCGATGTTGGGTATATGTTATATTATTTTCATGTGTGTGTGGCGGTATATGTTATATTATTTGTGCAGCGACCCCGAATTTTTGGGTTGTTATTTTCTATTTTAGGGAATTATGTAATTTGTTCTCGATTAAGGGATTGGGGTCTATTTTATAATCTGGGTTAACAAATTAGGGTATTGGATGTTGTGGAATACCTATTTTTCATCGTGAGTTATTCATAATAATAATGAGAAAATAGGAGGTCTGGATCCAAGGTTTGTTGGTTTTCCCAATTAAGGGTTTTCAGGGTAAATCTCTGTGTTTTGTGTGTGAATGTTGTGGTGTAATCTCTGTTTTGATGAAAATAATACGCATTCTTTGCTTCTCTGGGCATGTTTAAAACTTACATGTGGTATCAAAGCTCGATTATTGGCATCAGTGGGACACCTTTGTTACTCAGGGTTTGACGTGGTTGATAGATATTAGATCTACGATAAACCTGGGTTAAGTGGGAGCTTTATAGTGTTGATTTTCACATTGAAAGAGAATGGAAATAAGTTCAAGAATTGAGATTGAGAAATTCAATGTCCAGAAATTCAATGTCCAGAAATTTGAGTTATGGAAGCTCAAAATGGAGGATCTTCTTGTAGATCAAGAACAATGGATTGTTGTGGATTTGGGTACAAAACCCACTAGAATGTCACGAGATGATTGGGATAAATTAGAAAGAAGGGAAAGGAGTAAAATTAGGATGTGCTTATTAGAATCTGTGTTATTGAATGTACCTGGTGAAGATAGTGCGGTAAAGATTTGGGGGAAACTACAAAGTTTGTATAAATCAAAATCCCTTGTGAACAAGTTATTTCTGCAAAAGAAACTGTTTCATCTTAGAATGGATGAAAATGACACGGTAACAGAGAATATGAATGTATACAGTACTATGGTAAGTCATATAACCTCCATTGTCATTAAAATGGATAAAGAAGATAAATCTATTACATTATTGTGTTCTTTGCTAGATTCCAGGGACAACCTGATTGTTGCAATAGGTAGTGCTAGTCAAGCAACCTTAGAACTTGATGAAATAGTATCATCCCTACTATCATAAGAGATGAGGAGGAAAACCATGGATGATCATAGCATGGATTCCTTGTCTGTTAGAGGTCATCCCCAGGAGAGAAACAAAAATAAAGGATATGGGGGGGGGGGTATCTAAATCTAAGGGTAGATCTAAATCCTCAGGAAAAGGAATAAGGAAGTGTTGGAAATGCAGTAAAGATGGGCACTATATAAATGATTACAGATCTAATAATGTTGAGAAAGCAAATGGATATGAGGATACCCCTTCAACAGAGGTGAAGACATCCTCAAAATAAGGAGGGGACATGTACCTATCTTCCATGGGTAATCATTCAGAAAGTGATATATGGTTGATTGACTTAGGTGTGTCATGTCATATGATCCCCCATAGGGAGTGGTTATGTGAATATGAAAAGTACAATGGAGGAGATGTGTACTTAGGATATGATTCACCAACCTTTATTGTTTGAAATGGTAGAGTCAAGCTAAAAATTAAGGATGGAAGGATTACAAATCTACTTGGAGTGCTACACATTCAAAATCTAGCAAGAAACTTGATATTATTTGGAAAGATGGACGTTGCAGGTGTAAAGACTATGTGTGGAGATGGTGGTTGCAAAATGCTTCAAGGATCAATGGTATTGATGAGGGGAGTTTGGTATGGAACTTTGAACAAACAATTGGGAAGCACCATCATCGATGAAAGTAATAGTTATGTTTTTCCTGAGGAAGGAAGTAAATATGATAGAACCCTGACTGCATTAGGAGGAAAGAGAATGTTATGACATCAAAGATTGGGTCATATCAGCGAAAAGGTGCTTCAAGCATTACAAGGTAAAGGTATGGTTGAATATATGACTGATTGCACTCTGGATTTTGATTTATCTGAACATTTCATATATGGAAAACAAAATCGAGTAAGATTTGTATATGGTGCTAGAAGAGAAAAGACAATTCTAGAGTTAATACAAAGTGATGTGTTTGGATCTGTGCATGTTCCATCATTAGGTATATTCGTGTATTATGTTTCATTTATAGACGTTTTCTCAAGGGACACAGAAATTTATTTCCTTCGAAAGAAACCTGAAGTAATTTTTAAGTTTAAAGAATTGAAGGCTCTTGTAGAGAACCAAACATAAAAGAAAATAAAGGTGTTGAGGATAGATAACGGTGGAGAGTTCTACGAGAATGAATTTGAGGAATTTTGTAAAAAGTGTGGTATAGCAAGGTAGAAGACTACTCCATACACACCTCAACAGAATGGAGTTTCTTAAAGGATGAATATGATGCTAATGGAAAAGAAAATGCTCATGCTAAGCAGTGTTGAGATAGGACAATAATTCTGGGGAGAGGTACTGGAGACAACATGTTACTTGGTAAATCGGTCACCCACATCAACATTGGTTGAAAAAAACCACAAGAGGTTGGAATCGTAAGAAACCCTCTATTAAGAATCTAAAATTTTTTGGTTGTGATGCTTATGTACATGTTCCAAAGGAGAAAAGGAGCAAGTTGGATAACAAAGCTGAAAAATGTATCTTTATTGGCTATAAAGATGACATGAAAGGTTATAAGCTTTGGAATCTTGTAAATAATAAGATTCTTTATAGTCAAGATGTTGTGTTTAGAGAGGTTAAAGAAGTACCCAGATAGGAAGTGAATCCAATAGAAAAGGAACAAGAGAAGATAGAGTTTGAGTTAGAAGGTGAAGAATATGACTCAACAGAAGAAACTGAATCAAAAGAAGAAGAAAATCATACCCAATTTTTTAGGAGATAATATTGAGAAAGAAGGAAACCATAAAGGTGTTTCCCTCCTAATTTTCACTCTCATTTTTCTTTATCTATTGCTAATGATGATCCAATAAATGTGAAGGAAGTTATTGATTCAGAGGATAATGATCTCTGGAACAAAGCTATGGTTGAATAAATGGATGTCTTGGAAAAAAAATGAATCTTGGGATCTAGTCCAGTTAGTAGCTAGAAGAAAAGCCATTGGGAGCAACTGGTTGTTTAAAAACAAGTTGAATGAAAAAGCTAAAGTGGAGAAGTACAAAACCTGCTTGGTATCAAAGGGATATTCTCAGGTAGATGGAATTGATTAAGGCGAAATATTTTCTCCAGTTGCAAAATTAACTTCTATTAGATTTCTTCTTGTTTTTGTTGCTGCTTTTGATCTTGAAGTAGATCAAATGGATGTGAAGATGGATGGAGATCTCAAAGAACAAATCTACATGAAGCAACTAGAAGGGTTCATAGTAAAGGGAAAGAAAGAGTTGGTATGTAAACTAAAGAAGTCCCTTTATGGTCTAAAGCAGTCTCCAAGGATGTGGTACCAAAATTTTGACACATACATACTTGGATTGGGGTTTGTGAGAAGCAAGCCTGATCACTGTGTATACTCCAAACATATTGGTGATCACTTCAATAACATAGTATTGTATGTTGATGACATGTTGCTGATTAGAAACAACAAAGATGATATAAAAGAGGTGAAGTATCAGCTATCCTCTGAATTTTACATGAAGGATCTCAGTGCTGTAAAGTTCACTCTGGAAATTGGATATAAGAAGAGATCACGCAAAAAGTAAGACATCATTAAATCAAAGAAAATATGTTGAGACGAAACTATAGATATTTAACATGCAAGAAAGTAAGCCGGTCAGAGTCCCTATCCCTATAGGTGTAAAGTTATCTGTATATCAGTTCCCCAAGACACATGAAGAAGAAGAAGATATGAAACAAGTTCCAAGTTCCATATGGTATTTGGTAGTTTGTTGTATGCAATAGTATGTACTAGAACAAACTTTTCTCATGCAGTGGGAGTTTTGAGCAGATATATGTCAAATACAGGGAAATAGAATTGGACAATTGTAAAGACGGTCTTCAGATACCTGCGTGGCACCACATATTATGCAATCTGTGACCAAGGAAGACTTGGAATAGACAAAGTAATAGATGTACATGGATTTGTTGATGTTGGATGGGCTAGAGATATTGTTTGCACAAGATCTACAAGTGGGTATGTATTTAACCTATTTGGAGAAGTTATCTGTTGAATGAGAAAGACACATGTTGTAGTTGCACTCTCAACTAGAGAATATGAGTACATGGCATCCACACATGCCAACAAAGAAGTATTATGGTTGCATAGACCATGTTCAAGTGTTGGCTTTGTATAGAAAGTTGACAGGTTAGATTGCAATATCCAAATTGCAGTCTTCTTGGAAAATAACCCTTTTTATCATGCTAAGACAAAGCATATTGATGTGCAATATCACTTTGTTTGAGATATGGTTGAAGACAAGAAGGTGCTTCTAGAGAAGGTTGACACCTTAAAGAATGTTTCAGACTCATTAAAAAAAAATTCAGTACAAAGAAGTTCTCTTGGTCTAGACAATCTATGGACATTGATGCCCTGAACCTGTGACCCTATGAGTACATGACTCATTGTTATGAAAATAAAACAACAAGTGGGAGAATGTTGGGTATATGTTATATTGTTTATATGTGTGTGGGGGGTCGGGGGGGTAGGTGTTCATGTCAGCAGCGCACCTAGCGATCCCTATCAGAATGTAATGTCCCCCCTCTAAATAAGCATACCAAACACCCGGAACCTACTTAATTCCCATAGGTTCGAGCGGGTACTACATAAGAGGGAATTGACTAAGTGATTTGATACTTAGAACACTACAGGACATTCCTTCAGCGTCAAGTCATTAGTCAGATGGAAGAAGCCTTGTTTGTTTAGGATTAAAAGTCAACATTAAAATAGAATTGCATGCATGCAAAAGTAAAGTGGAGACCCTAAAAGTGACATGAAAACCCTAAAATTTCATGAGATTCTATTTAAGAGGGTAATGAGACCAAAGAAGGTTACTGATGAGTATTATTGATTTTGGAGCTCTTGAGTAGTAGCACAGCGTGTGGCCACGATAGTTGGGGTTGAAGACAGTGTCTTTAGATAACAAGGTTTCAGCAGTGCAATATCTACCCTAGTCTCCTTCAGGATAAACCATTCAGGTTTGTCACCAAATCTATCGTATTCATCCTTATTCAATGCTTCAGTGTATGCCAAAATATTATTTGTAAGTTCATCCATACAGCTGGGGGGAATTTAGCTGGGAAACCCGAGGGCATTCACTGGGAGTCCGAATCACCATATTTCTTCCGCATGTGGCATGTATCCTCGCCGACAAGATCACTCTACTGCTTTGAGTGATTATCAGCCACCAGATTGCTCACCTGGAGCAACTAGCAGCAGAATAGAGAAGAGTGGGGGCATGAGCATCAGTCAGGTGAATCAATTTGCTAGGGTACCTGGAGAGGTAAAAAATCATGCATGCTCCGACCATTCTCTTCGGCACAGGCACACTTACAGACCATCCCTCCACCAAAAATGTCAACCGTAGCTGATTCATACTGCTGGGGGTACTACGAAGGAAAATGAGGTTATTACTTCATCAACTCGTCTTACCTCGCATGTGTATTCTCTCAGGAGCATTTTCAGCCAGCTTATAAGTGGTAAGTGTTACAATCTATCCTACAAACACTAAACCTAAATTCATCTATAATATAGGGCAATTTTGCATGGAAAATTTGCATGCCCGGCTATGCAGTGATTTTGCATAGAATCAGTAGAATATCAGTATTTGGGATATTATAGTGGTATAAGAGCATGTTCCTTGACAGATGTGGGCTTGAACATGAGAAGTAGATGAATACAGAAGAGGACACTTTTGTAACCTATAGGAAAAGAAGGAGTATGTACACGAAGGACTTTGAGGATATCCAACTAGAAGATACCAACTCAGACATGGACCCAACAAGTATACACTCTGACAGGGGAAAAGGAACGGGAGAAGATGAGGACAGGCTGGAGTTTCACAACCTAGTAAGTGCATTGCAAGACTTAGCCAAAGGGAAAATGAACGTACTTAATGCAATCAACATATTATCAATGAAACCAGATCCAGATAATATTAGTACACCTCTCTCACCGGTAGATAGAGGGTCTACAATAAGTAGTGGGAAACATGCATACACCAATATGCAGAACACACCCCACATATATAGTAGACCTTCCAGCAGGCCTACTATGCCTCACTTCTTGGCAGATGCAGTAGTAGGTCCAGTCATGCAGGTAGAGCCTAGCGAACCCTTTGGGTCCTATTTGCAGGAATACAAGGACTTAGGGGATGAGTTTCATGCAGCCATGTATTTTTCATATTTTTGCAACATGAAGAGTAGGAACATGCCCAAGAATTTCAACAAGGGATTCAATCATAACTATGAGTTGTAGAAAACCTTGGGTAGGTTGACCATCCCAAAATTTGATCGGACTCGCGGAAGTTCAGTGAGGATATGGGTTCAAAAGTTGGATACCTATTTCCAACTCAATCCCATGCTAGAGACAAATTCCATTAAATTGGCTACACTCCACCTGGATGGAGAGGCTCATGAGTGGTGGTACCACAGATTAGTGAAATTGTGTCACAACACCATCCACTCCTATAGTGATTTCATTCAGAAACTCATGGAGCAGTTCGATAGGAAATATCCAGAGATACATTTCAGGGAGTTGGCTCAACTAAGGTAGACAAGTACCACCGAGGCCTTCATCTCATAATTACAGAGGATAGTGGTTATGGTAACAGATGTGTTAGAGAGAAAATTGACGATGTTGTTTACGGAGGCCCTGACAGAGCCACTATGGGTATGGGCGAAAGCCTACAAACCCCCCACTCTATAGGATTCCATTAGCCGAGCCAGAGATCTCCAAGACTCAGTTCTGAAGAAAAGGTTCCCACTCAAGACCAACTTTCCAATTAGGGACAAGGACAAGAAACCTTTCTAGCAATAATTCCCAAAGAAAAATTGGTTAGACGATGACACTAGGAAAGACTTGAGACGGAAGAAATTATGTTTTACTTGTCAGGAACCATGGGTTCTAGGACAAAGGTGCACAGGAAATGCCAAGGCCCACTACATAGAGGTATATTCAGATAGTGAAGGGGAGGACTATGAGTAGGAAACAACAGAAGAATTGTGGGCAGCAGAGGAGGAGTCACTCCAGGGTGATACACCAGAGGGAGTTATTACTACGCTATTTGGAGTACCTAGATTCCATACTCTTAGGGTCAGGGGAGTAGTACAGGGCCACATAGTGGGAGTATTGGTTGATGGGGAAGCAACCCACAATTTCATTAATGAAGCTTGGGAAGCCAAGAGGGGTATTCCAACAGAGAAGTTTGAGGGATTTACTGTAGCAGTAATTAGAAACTCTACCATGGAGTGCAACTATTGGATTCCAAAACTGAATGTCACATTAGGAAACTACCAGATGACAGATTCATTTTATGTAGTGGATGTGGCAGATACACATGTAGTACTAGGCATTCAATGGCTTTATTCAATATGGAAAAATACTATAGACTACCGAGCAATGGAAATGGAATTCCAGGGACCAGATGGGAAATGGGTAGTTTTGAGGGGCATGAACACTTATCCCCCAAAACCAGTCTCTTCACAGAGAATGGAGGCAGTGCTCAGGTAGGATAACATAGAATGGTCGACATAATGTTTTGTTACCTTTAGGAAACCTCCAGAGAACAACACCCAACACCCAGCAGATATTCAGGCCTTATTGTAGAAGCACGAGAAGGTATTTCAAGACATTTCAGTAGGTAGACCACCAAACAGGGGATTTGAGCACATCATTGAGATGGAAGAGGGGACATGGGAAGTCATCACCACTCCTTACTAACATCCAAAAAGATACAAGGATGATATTGAGAAGACAATCAAGGAATTACTAGAGCAAGGATATATTCGGCCTAGTTCTAGTCCCTTTGCATCATCAGTGGTCTTAGTTAAGAAGAAGGATGGCACACTGCAGATGTGCATCGATTAAAAAGCACTCAACAAAAATACCATCAAAAACAGGTATCCCATTCCCAAGATTGATGAACTCATGGATGAGCTGCAGGGTGCCAAATACTTTTCAAAGATTGATCTTCGATCAGGGTACCACCAGATCCCAGTAAGGGATCAAGACATTTCTAAAATAGCTTTTCATTACCACTATGGTCACTATGAGTTCTTGGTCATTCCTTTTGGACTCAGCGATGCTCTAGCCACATTCTAGTCATGCATGATTCATACTTTTAGAGCTTAGTTATGTAAGTATTTGCTAGTATTCTTTGATGATATTTTGATTTACAACAAAACGTGGGAGGAACATATGAAATATTTAGACGAAGTATTGAGCATTCTAAATGAGCACTCGCTTTACGTGAAGATGTATAAGTGTGAATTTGGTATGAAGGAGATGTTGTATCTAGAGCACATCATCAGTACAGAAGGGGTACAAGTTCATATGGAAAAAATCCAAGCTATCAGGAATTGGCCCATGCCAAAAAAAGTCACAGAACTGAAAGGATTCTTAGGCCTTTGCACATATTACCGGAGGTATGTTAAGGGATTCTCCAAATTTTCCACACCACTCACTAATATCACAAAGAAGGGGGCCTTCACCTGGATAGAATTAGCATATAAAAACTTTGAGGAGATGAAAGTCATCATGAGTTCTTTCTCAGTTTTAGCACTACCAGACTTCTCACAGCCATTTGTAGTAGAATGTGATGCATCAGGGGAAGGTCTTGGGGCAGTATTGATGCAAAACCATCACCTAATTGCATTCGAGAGCAGGAAACTAAAAAAATATGAGCGCCACTACTCCATATATGAAAAGGATATGCTAGCCATCTTACATGCTCTCACTAAATTTAGATAGTACCTGGTGGGAAACAAGTTCAAAATCAAGATGGATCATAACAGTCTCAAGTACTTCTTTGAGCATAAGGATTTGAATGAGCGCCAACAGAAATGGGTCAGCAAGGTGCAAGCCTACGATTTCGAGATAGAGTACGTGAAGGGTAAGTACTAAGAACAATACAGTAGCTAATGCATTATCCAGATGACCCGCTTCATTATCTCTCATGAGTATATCCACTGATTGGAGGTCTCTTCTCTTAGTAGAGTACTCCAAAAATAAATTCGCTTGTGAATTATTGGACGGACAGATTCAGGATGACAGGTACATAATTATTGATGACATCATCTATTACAAGAATAGGATATACCTCATCCCAAAATCAACCTTAAAAAAAAAGATCATATAGGAATCACATGACTCTCCATTATTAGGACATCGGGGTTTCTTGAAGACCTATAGGAAGATCTAAGAGAGGTTCTCATGGAAGGGTCTCAAGGGGGAGGTTATGTATCATGTGTGGGAATGCAACATTTTTCAACTGAATAAGGTCAAACAAATCCATCCAACAAGGTTACCTAAACCACTACCAATTCCGGAACAAAAGTGGGAAAGTATCTCCATGGACTTCATTACAAGGTTGCCTAAGGTCCAAGGGCGAGATTGCTTGTATGTCGTAGTTGATCGACTAACAAAATTCACCCATTTCTTTGTTATATCATCCAATTACTTCGCAAGCTAGGTAGTCAAGTTATTTTTCAGAGAGGTTTTCATATTACACGGGTTACCCAAAAGCATAGTCAGTGATCGAGACAGTAAATTCACCAGTTCCTTCTGGCAGCAGTTATTCAGATTGGTAGGGATAGAACTCGCTACCAGTACAAGCTATCACCCACAAAGCGACAGACAGACTGAGATTCTCAACAAGTGGGATGAAGGGTATATGCACATTAAGTAGCAGGCCAACAGAGTACATGGATTAAGAGGGCTACACTTAGGGGAATACTTTTACAATACCACCTACCATATGTCTATCAAGATGACACATTTTAAATCATTGTATGGATATGAGGCACTGAGCTTCGCATATATAGCCTTTGGAGACAGCTGAGCACCCAAGGCCAAAGATTGGATATAGGACAGTCAAGATATCCTCAAGATCTTGAAAGAAAACTTATAGGCCGCACAGAATCAACAGAAACTATACACAGACAGACACATGGTTGAGAGGAGCTTCGAGGTAGGAGATTTGGTATATTTGCGGTTACAACCATACAAGAAATATTCCCTCAAACAGAAAGGAGCAGAGAAACTAAAACCTCGCTTCTATGGTCCTTACAAGGTAATTCAGAAGGTTGGAGAGGTGGCTTATGAGCTAGAACTGCCAGAAGAAAGCAATATTCACAATGTATTCCATGTGTCTAGTCTCAAGAAAACATTAGGACAACACACTGCTCCATCCACTGAGTTACCTCCTCTAGATGATGAAGGGCTACTAGTACTAATTCTAGAGGAAATCCTACAGGTACAAGAAAGGAAGCTCCGAAACAAGGTGATTCCAGAGTATCTGGTGAAATGGAAGGAATTACCCATGGAGGGCCCCACATGGGAAGGAGAGCAGGTATTGTAGCATCTTATTCTACAGTTGCTTTAGTAAAAGCAATTTCAAGCGGGGAGGATTGTAAGGTCCCCCCTCTAATTAAGCATACCAAATACCCACTAACCTGATCAATTCCCATAGGTTCGAGCAAGTACTGCATAAGAGGGAATTAACTAAGTGGATTTGGTACTTAGAGCACTATAGGACATTCCTTCAGCATAAAGTCATCAGTCTAATGGAAGAAGCCTTGTTTCTTTAGGCTTAAAAGTCAACTTAAAATAGAATTACATGCATGCAAAAGTAAAGAAAAAACCCTAAAAGTGACATCCAAACCCTAAAAGTTCATGAGATTCTATTTAAGAGGGTAATGAGACCAAAGAAGGTTACTGATGATTATTATTGATTTTGGACCTCTTGAGTAACAGCACATCGTGCGGCCATGACAGTTGGGATTGAAGACGGTGTCTTCAGCTAACGAGGTTTCAGCAGTGCAATATCTTTCCTAGTCTCCTTCAGGATAAACCAGTCAAGTTTGTCACCACATCTATCATATTCTTCCTTATTCAGTGCTTCAATGTATGCCAGAAGATTATTTACAAGTTCATCCGTACAACTAGGGCATTCATTGGGAGTCCGAATCACCATATTGCTTCCGCATGTGGCTTGCATCCTCACTGACAAGATCACTCTACTGCTTTGAGTGATTATCAGCCACCGGATTGCTCACATGGAGCAGCTAGTAGCAGAATATAAAAGAGTGGGGGCGTGAGCATCAGTAAGGTGAATCAATTCATTGGGGTACCTGTAGAGATCAAAACTCCTGCATGCTCCAACCATTTTCTTTGGCATGGGAACACCTACACTCCGGCCAACTATCAGTTGTAATAGACCATCCCTCCACAAAAAACGTCAATTGTAGCTGATTCAGACTGTTGGGGGTACTACGAAGGAAAAAGAGGTTATTACTTCATCAGCTCAGCTTACCTCGCATGCATATTCTCTCAAGAGCATTTCCAACTGGATTATTAGTGGTAAGTGTTACAATCTATCCTACAAACCCTAAACCTAAATTCAGCTATAATATACGGCAATTTTGCATGGCAGTTTTGCATGCCCGACTATTCAGTAATTTTGCATAGAATCAGTCAAATATCGGTATTTGGGATATTACATGGAACCTTCACGGGAACAGTCGGTAGGCCATTTTTTATGCGAGCGCAACGAGCCCAAATTTTTGGGTTGTTTTTGGCTATTTTGGGGAATTTTCTAAAAATATGTATTTTAATCCTGATTAAGAGATTGGGGTCTATTTTATAATTTTGATTAAAATATTAGGGTATTGGATGTTGCAAAATACCTATATTATATTGTGAGTTATTCATAATGATAATGAGAAATCAAAGGCATGGCTCCAAGGTTTTTTGCTTTTCCTAGTTAAGAGTTTCGGTGGTAAATATCTATGTTTTAGGTGTGAATGATGTGATGTAATCTTTGTTTTTCTTAAAAGAATCTGTATGCTTTGCTTCTCTACACAAGTTTAAAACTTACATGCAACCTATGATTGAGAGTACAATATGAACGAATGAATGATAGAGAGTATTACTGTATGTACTATCTTATTATTGTTGAATGATTAGTTGTCTATTGTGTTGTGATAATGTGTGTGATAGACTACACATGATTATGATATTGGATGAATAATTGTATTGAGTACCTATAAATTATCGAGAATATTTTGGTGTGCAATGCTTGTTCAAGTCTAGCCTTATTTTAGTATTAGTAATCTCTATGATAGTCTTGTGTGAGAGCTTACCCTATTGGATATTGAAATTTTCGATTCTCAGAAGGGTATTGTTGGTTGAGGTTTAAAACCTAGGGTTTGATTTTTACGCAAACAATTGGTTCCTAAATATCAAAATGACCCTAAGAAGATAATATCAAAAGCTACTATATAGTTTTGGAAAGGGGTAAAAATGGATCCAATGGCAGTGAATATCCTTAATGCCTCCTTCCAACCTTGGCCATTCTTAACCAGGTAAATATTTAAGGATCCATGATTTTCTTAGTGTATAAATCTCAATGAATCTTATTAATTCTTAAATTTCCAACCATAAAATTTTTGGAGATATTTTTGTAAAATTATTCAAATTTCTAATTTAATATAGTTTCTAGAAAAAATTGGGGATGTTTAGAATTAATTTCTTTTATCATGTGGAATTTAGGCGAATCATTTTAGAAAAAAATGGAAATTGAAAAGTCTTTTTTGGAAAACAAACATAGAAAATTAGCCAATGGGATAAATTTTACCCTAAAAAATTTCCTTGTTCTTAATTGATCCTCTGGTAGAAGCATCCATTATCATGGATAAACTAATTGATGCAATGATAGAGATATCTTTCTCCCCACGAGAGATCCCATTTTCCCTAGTGTCTCAACCTAATTCTCCATTAAACCAACCATTGAATTTGGCTCAACTAGAGTGAATAACACAAGCCCACAATAAAGGTAGGGTATGTTGATATTACACCATTTTTTACTGAGGCTTCCCAAGACAAAGACCTTCAACAAAATAGATGGTTGCAGCTACCCCAAGATTCTAAGGCTTAGAACCCTTCATCATATGAGCAATCTATTGTGAGAAATATTCCATTGAATTGGTTTCAACCTAGAGGAGGTCATGTGATTCAATAATAGTAAGGTTTAGGATTGTAATATTATTCTATCCAAACTTGTTGCAAATGGCTAGGACAACCATTGATGAATGTATCGCTCACCTAGTCATCATTGAGAAAATATGAAGTGTTCCAATAGGTGAACCAATAATAGTGGGTTCAACTTGCTAAGGTGATTTTATAGTGATATTAAACCATAAGTGAGGAAACAAGGAGAGAATGAGATTGGTTCAAGCATCCTTGTCTTTATACATGTTTACTTGCCTTTTGAAGATCTTGATATGGTGTCTACTTCATTGCATCATTTGAAACAACATCATCCTTAAAACTAAGTTGGAAAACCCATGTTCACAAGACAATAAAAAACTATGAGATTTGATGGTGAGAGTAATTCCTTTAGTAGAATATGCAATGAGTGAGTACTTGTAGAGAGAAATAAAAAATATTCAACTGATATATTCCAATGTGCAAAATCAAATGGGAATCCTCAAATGTTGGTAGAAATTGATTGAAGAGTTAAGGAAGAAGACAAAAGAGATAAATACTGAGGCAAAAGAGAACTTAGTATCCTATATATAAGAAATACAAATCCAAAGACATTCAGGTTGTGGATGATCATCTCCTAAAATTATATGACACAACCTTAGTAGGTAGAAACATTATGTAGGAGTTTCTCCCAGCTACGAAGGAGATTTACCTAGAGTCACATCAATTGAATTATTTCATTGATGTAGAATGGGGGATCATAGAAACCATAATAAATTGATGAAGAGAAATCTCAATCATTCATTGTCGATGCACCCATTGTATTATGTATGTGGCTTGATAAGTAGTTGGAGTAATTTTGGCAGTTTGAATAACATGCTATCACCTTGGTCCCTTTATTTTAAGGGAATTTAGAAAAGTAGGCGATAATAGAGTGGTAGATTTGACTTGAGGTCAAGTTTATGGGTGCATTCAAGGCTAGTGATCCCCTTCATTCTATTTTTTGGATTGTTGTGAAATAGGATTAAGAACATGTTATCACACTGTAATTTTCCTATGGTTGCAATAGGAAGTCACAGGGGTAACCATTTCAAACCAACTTTAGACTGCATTCCAGCCACTGCAGTTAGAGAGTGCTCTCTCTTGTCACAGTAGCATTCACATATGCATTTATCTTTAAACAACCATGCAGAAGGCTATATTTCTATGGGTAACAGAGTGATTTGTAAATAAAACGATTGAAAGACAGAAAAATAAATAAACCATTGGGAGATGGAGTCACGGTCTGAAACATTTAAAGAAATTACAACAGATAATGAAAAATAGATTTCTTTTATGTATTATGAGGCAAAGTAAGCACATCATTTCGTCAAATATCTTAAAGAGGTGGTAGCAGAAAGGAGAAAGAACCCAGCACAAAAAGGGGCACCTATCAATGGATGAATCCCTTGCAACACCTTTAGCAAAATCAAAAAATGAGGGAAAAATAAAGATGGAGCATCTAACTGTGGATGAATTCCATAACAACCATTACAACACATTAACAAATGCTACATCTGTCGAAAAGAGCACTTAAATAAACAAATTATGCTCATACAACTAGAAAGCATTTTTGCAGAAAACAACATACATGAAAATGGAATAACAAAGAACAAAGACTAAACACAAACACCATGATGAATCTAATAACCGTCGAGAAGTATTTTCATTACTACTCCAAAAAATGTTTGCAGAGCTACAAAACCAGCGTTGAGGCCTCAAAAAATGAAAGTCAATCCAACCTTCTATCCTCCGTTGAGGAGGTTATTATTTATCATGTGAATTCCCCCCCAGAATACGTCCCAAAACAGGGTATCAAATTCGGTTACAAAATGGTACTAACCCAGAACAATCATGCCTAATCCTAACAAACTACCTAAGGTGGCAGATTTTCCATGATTTACTACCAAAATAGGCAATATGATATGACGGGCATGCTGGATCAAAATGACACTGTGGCATTTGAACGTAGGCCCGCTTGTTTTGACAATGACATTTCATCACTAACAGTTTTATTCTTTTTGCACGCTTTCTAATGGGCAGATTCGAGAAATCCCTGAAGTGATCATTTCCACTCCTCTCCTTCATGTTTCTTCATGTTCCAGAAACATGTTATGCCTGTGTTCGGAGTTGGCAGGGAGGTTTATTCTCCTTTTGTGTTTGGCCCTTTATTTGACATCTAGGTCTCCTGGTAACATTGTTATTTACGTACACCTGGAGAAGGAATCCTGGTTATTTGACAGCTCTGAACCTTTAATGGGCTCGTCATTCATGTTATATTCTTCTACCTAGATCATATCCTCCCTACAAGATACGACAACGCAACACTTCTTGAGATGCATCATCGTCCTAGATGAAGTTGGCAATACGAGTCCAAGACAATGATGACGAAGCCTCCCACTCCTTTCTCCCTGGGCCTGAACACTCGCCCAGACCAACCACCCCTAGCAATGGATATTGAGTACCGTGGTAATAGGGTCTGTGTCCTTGTCTCGTGGTCCTAGCAGAATTCTCTTAGGATAGGGGACTTTAGGCACCGCTCCCGAAGGGGCGCGACAATCTAACAAGACAACATGGTCCTTACCAGCCTCATAAAACCTCTCTAGCACAGTAAAAATATTTACCTCAATGGCTGAAGCCATTGACATGATGAAATCCAAAAAAGGTCCTCTATTAGGACCTCCAGGACCCTCAATAGAGCAATAGTAGCTATTCCATTCTTAATCAACATTCATACTCTCCACATGTTCGAAGGGCTCCTCCTATAGAATTATATCGAGCTAGGTAGTTAAGTTTAACGGCGTGTCTGTCGAATCTCCACACGTGTCATCGTCAAGTGGCATGATGACAAAACAAATGATCACGTGGGTTCTCAATCCAATTCCCTCATGTGAAGATTCCAACTATGCCTCCCTCTTCCATTTTGATCTCCTGGTATCGTTGCAAGAACTAAACTTCGACCTCACCTGTAATCAGCCTTAGGGCCTCTCATGATATGTGGATTTGACACTTGGAACCCAATCGATGTCTCCTTATGATGGGGTCAATCTACCTTGTCTTTCTTGCTCTTCTCTTCATACGACGTGTACAACAACCCACACCTAATTATTTTGGTGCTTACCCTTACTACGTGTATCGGGAAGTGAATCTCGAGAGTCTAGGAAGTGGTTTACACCTTCGATACTACCTATCCAATCCTTCATTTTGCATTCCTTCCTCTCCTTATCTCCCCTGGTGCCTTCAGACATAGAAACATATTCAGGACGTAGATATCCCTTATTCTTGATCTCAACCGCTCAATCATGTGGCCCCTACCTCACTTCACAATCCACTCGTTGGTTAACCTTCATGCATGTCCTTATCATGAAATAAATCAGGGTCATCAATTAATTACCTCGCTGAATCTCCGTCATCGAAGGCAAGGGACCCTACGCGATTTTGTGTTGTCCTTTCCCCTAAACGTCATGCGTCTTTTCGTCGCAAAAACAACCAGTGCCATTGATCGAATCCTTGTCAGATGGCCACCGTTCAAAAACGTGGGGCCCTCCTTTGCTTCACAACCACCCTCCATCTTATTTATCTTGTAAGTTGGGGCGACGGAAAGATTCTCCCTCATAGATATCTCTGATTGGGTAATCTTATCCATTTAATATGGGTAGGTCCTTCCAGATATCACGACCTCGCCGCACCTTTATGTTCCATGCATCTTCCTTCGTGAAGGTGCATATCCACCGCAGATATGGTCTATTCTGATCATGATTGTTAGGAAACAGAGTGAGTCATGGATTTCACATGCCCTCATAGCTCAAGAAAATGCACACATCCTCCACTATGAAATCCTCAATACCCGCTAATCTTCATTACCTGTCCTTGTAGTGACCGGACTTGCTCAACTAGTGCCTATATCATGCATCATGGGGCATCCCAAATTCAATGATTGGGCATAGGATAAGATCCACTGCATTCTCAAAATCATCAGAAACAGAAAGTTTTTTCCTATACCCTCTTCTGCAAGCCAATTACCGCAGGAGCCTATTGAAAATTTAGCACAAGTGCTAACAAAACACACCACTTGGAAAATTTTGACGGTGTCAAATGGTGCATCAAGATAGTTGCATAGTAGGAAAAGATTACCATTTTGTAGCCTAAGTCAAACAATAGTTATTTTATAATGGATTTTATAATGGATTGTATTTATCTAGATGATCAGGTTATTTAGGTCTTAACATATTTAACCTTAACTATGAAAACATTGTATAAGTAGACCCTTTAAGGATATGAGAAAAAAGGTTATAACATTGATTGTTGCTGATTAAGTTGATAGGTTGTTTGTTAGTGATGCCTTTGATTGTACTAGAATGAGGGAATTGCATTCTTATTGTAGTTAAATGATTGTATAGTTGTCTTGAATATTATGAACAAAAACCCCTCTTTCAATTTAGTTACAATATCTATATGATGTGATGCACTCTACTTATTTCATTTGTAGCCTATGATTGTATATTGAATGGTACGTGTTTGTGTTATGAATGATTCCTAGTTATGAACTTAAATTTAGGGTTTTATATTAAATGAATCGCTACTTAATAATTGATCACACTCCATCCCATCCCACACGGGTGTGGCTCAATGGTGGTTCACTTGTTATGAAGTCACATGTTGTAAATTGGAGGCCATGATTTCAAATCACACCCATATTTATCTGTGTCCCATGCTTGCAGGGTGTGAGGGGAACCTAGGGGTATAGTGGTAGCGGGATTGGATCCCTGGACCGCATATCACGCGAGTACCAGCCTAGTCTCTAGTTGTCGATTCTCCTAGCAAAAATTAAAAAAATTACATTCCATCCCACAAACTTCCTCTCTATTATTAATTTTCTCAGCTGTGCTTCTAGTGAGGCCATCTCCTTTGGGAGTTTGAATATGCCAACACACTAGAATACAGTAGAGAACTTTTGTTGGACAACTAACAACAACCTTGGGATTTGAAAAGAGACAATATTTTGATGGTCTATTTTTTCCCTAGCTTGGCATTGGATACTATCATATGGTTTTTATTGAGAGAATTCACCCATATAATCACAATTTAAATCATATATGTGTGTCATTCAACATGAGATCAACATATTTTTTCAATTCGCATTTTGTAGATGTATCTATTTTTTATACTTCCATGATTATAAGTTGTGTTGTATTGGTTAAATAATCCTTTGGCCCTACCTTAATTTCAATGGCTTGAGAGTTAATTGAATTGGTCCTCAACATTTGTTAGTTCTTTGGATAGCTGGCTTTGTATATATTTTTATTATGATCATGATCAGAATGTTTGGTTAATTAATCTTTGACCTATGTGCTCTTTGTGAAAATTTCAAAGACCCTTGTGGATGCCAGTAAAGTATGTGCACATTTCTTTGGTTTCATAATTATATGGTTTGCAAATTAGTATGAGCATGTTGGATTTATGAGCATGTTGGAATTAGTGTTTTATTCTAACATATTTTTTCTAGTATTTAGAATGATTTTGTGTGTTGTGTTTATACTTAGCCTAAGTGATTACACTCAGACATGACCTCTAAATGCTTTAACCTATATGTTGTTGTTGTTAAATGCATTATGTAGGTTTATTTTGAAATAAAGTTAATGCTCTTTTTACTTTTTCAAATAACCGTCACCTTGACACTTTGAATTTTTTTTAAACAGTTTCTAACCTCTATGTAACGTATTTTCCTTCACATGGTTCAAATTTTCATCAGTTGAGAGAGGAATTCCCTTTTGTATAACAAGTTTACTTTGGTTTTTAATAGATGATTAGATAGATTTTTTTTGAGGTGGTTAATTTTCTACTTTCTTGTTAGAAAGAACCATTTCCTTTCTATTTGTATTTCCTTCGATTAACTTTCCTAATAGCTTCTTAAATTGTTCTAGTGCATTATGTTTGATTTGGATACTTGTTGATTTTGATTCCATTCATAATGTGAATTTTTCATTGGTTATATTAGTTTGATTGGGGGAGCTGTAGTGATGAGTTTAATTGTTCATTGCCTATTTTTTATAACTCTTGATAAAGGTTCAGTTTCAAGGAAGGGGACCTTCCTAATGTTGAAGGAGAGGAGGGGAACATCAAAATATTTGGAGAGATGGGAGTATAAATTTATACATTCAGTTCAAGTTTATGAAAATTCATAGGAGTTTGTGTAATTAGTGAACGCAAACCATTTACCTTCAAGTGATTGACCAAATTACCAACCTCCTATCATTCTCTTTCCACCTTATTTGCAACAACATCAAGGTATATAAGAGATTATCAATACTCTCCTACCTTTTGTACCAAATGCTACTCTCACATGGAAATTTGGACAACATTTACCTACTACTAATGATGATGTGGAATCATTTTGATTTGCATAAATCCAATGGTTGGGGTGGGCCTACCGAGGTTTCCTATTTTGTCTCAAATAATGCCCCCCCCTACACCAACCTTGTCTTGATAAATTGTTTCGTAAATATTCCCATGTGCTTGATAAATTGAAAAAGTGTTGACTTGGATACACTCTTGACTCCTCAAGGAACTTAACAAGCCATTGGTTTAATATTTGTCATTGTTGATCCTTCCATTGTTTATTTGTAAAAAATACACATACCTGATTTTGTTGATTCTACCCTCTCTCTCGTGTTATCCCACCTTATCAAGGGAACATGAATATTGGATTTTTTGTGATGGAGTGCATCATGAGGTGACCATTCACCACTTCCTACCTTGTTTAGTGCCCAACATTTTTCTTCTTTTCACCCAAGACCTATATCACCTAGGTCCTATGTTCAGTTGGTTTGGTTTCTTGATTTTTTCTTGGTGTGAATTAATGA
The DNA here is from genome assembly GCA_001517045.1 of Pseudotsuga menziesii. Taxonomy (NCBI): domain Eukaryota; kingdom Viridiplantae; phylum Streptophyta; class Pinopsida; order Pinales; family Pinaceae; genus Pseudotsuga; species Pseudotsuga menziesii. Next base: position 292,894 of record LPNX010977093.1, on the reverse strand, counting down.
TAGTACTATTTGACATGGTGAGGAATATATGTTATATATTCAAGACTGTTACTATTTTTGTGTGAATATGAAAATATTTTTTGTTATTGAAATATGGAGCATGCTTATATATTTCAATGTATTTACTTTGTGATCAATAAAGTTTTGCTTAGTTTGGTTTGTGAATGTTAGTAGAAGCATGTTTATGATGATTATTTCAACATGAGTTTGGTTATTTATGGAATAGATGTGGGAAAACAATGTGAGTTTTGGTTTATGATGGTAATAATGGAATTATATTTTAATGTTGCATTCTTCAGCTATGCTAAACTCCCTTTAATTAAATTTATACATCCCTTTTATTAATTTTATACATATAAAAGATATAGTCAAAAAGAGAAAGGGGAGTCATAAGGGTTATGTTCCCTAGGATTAATGCGATTGATGCAAGCTTTGGGAGTTGTGCTTTGGTTGGTGCCCCTCACATTTGGGTTTCCCTTGAACCATGAAACTTGTATATTTTTATATTTTATGTTTGAACTTTTCACCTAAAAGGTTGTTTATGTTTTATTTATTTATTATTTCCTCCAAAGTAGTTGATATTAGTATTTAATGAGCATTGAAATATAATAACTTTCAAGATAAATAAAATATACAAGCAACCATATCACAATAGGCACACAATGTTTACGTGGAAAACCCAAAACTGGGAAAAACCACCATAATAGATATATTATCTCCCTTGGCCTAAATAGACCAAGTTGAGCCAAACATATCTCTAGCAATTATGGGACTAGCTATGATGGGTAACTTCTCCTCTCAACCAGTGGTGATGTGGGCTTGCCTGCCTTCCTCTTCTCAAGTATTATATTGGAAGGGGTATGGCATGTTGTTTAACGGGTTCTGGTGAATGGGGTCTGTGTTGAAGGTTACTTGGGTATCCATTCATGGGGAACATCTATATATCTTGGTAGACTTGGCATACGTGTACTTGGTGGAAGTGGACTGGGAGGGTGCCTTGCGCGGACTTGGAATACTTCTCTTTTCTCCTCTGTTGGGAACAATCGGGGAAAATCATCTAGTAGAATAAAAATGGGTAACATAATCTCTCTCTTTGGGTGATTGAACTAGCCACCTATCACCTCCAAGCCATTTTACAATGGAGCATCCTCAAGCATTATAAAGGCTTATTTACATGCAATACCTTAGGCAAATACCATGGGATATAAGAATCTATATGCCCAAACCATGTTCTAGACTTAAACCACCTTTGACACATTCTTGAGTCAAGGTTAACCCTAACAATCCTCCCTTTAATATTGACTCAAATATCTCACATACACCCCCCTATCACCTAGGTCCATATCTTGACTTTACCAGTGGCTTAACAAGGGCATGCATGCCTTTCTAGGTCTTACATCGATATTCCCATTTACATTAAAACTGCTCCATTAATTTTTTTCATGTGTCTTCATGGTGACTACATCATCAGCATTCGTTGCTTCATCCTCTCTCTTTTATATGCTCTCTTTCTCGCTTATTTTCTTGCATTCTCTTTTTGTACCTGCATCCAACCCTATCATTGTTGTCCATATAAATAAGAATCCATCTACCAGATTACATGGATCCTCAACCACTGTAACCACCAATTCTATAGGAATTCTCTTCACATGCATGGTTCATCAATCCTGGTCTAACAACTCAGCAGGGATGATTTTAAGGAACCATACTTATTTAAAAGTGTATGAATGTTGGCGAATATTACCAATTCGTAAAACGCCAACTATAAAATGATTGGCGATATTTTTCAAAAAATATTTTAATTTCCAAGGAGTTTATATCATTTATATAATAATTTGGTGAATTTTAGGGTGAAAAATATTTACCCCATCAAAATTGGGCGAAACAGGTCTTCAAAAAATGAAAAATGGCGAATCTGTTTTGGGAGAAAAACATGGAAAAATAGCCCAGTGGGCTAAAATTCACCCCTAAAATTATCCCTGCAACTAAGATTAAACCATATCACAATCCTCCTGTAATCAAGGACTCCATCTCTTTGATGCACATCAAGCTAGGCTACGAGTACACCTTACACCCTCGTACCTACCCAGTGATTTGTTCCACGCTTGATGCAACATCCCTTCTTTGTGCATAATACGGATACCTGAATTTTCTTTGCTTCCATAAAATTATCAATTCCAAAAGATATTGAGGATAGATTGAACCTTACAGTGAAAGAAGAATGAAGGAGGAAAAATTTCAATGTTTAGAAATTTTAAACATGCATAGTGAAATTCATCAGATAAGAGGCAAAAAATTGACAGCATAAATTGGACTCCATAATCATTAATCTGTATGCAATACATCCATAATAAAAAAGAGGGAATCCGAATCCTCTAGCAGTGATTCGAATCCCTGACTCCAAATTGACTCTCGACATGACTAGATTTTGAATAATCACCACTGAAGACCTACCAGTGCAACTCCAAAAAACTGAAACACATCACAGTCAGTTAACTGGTCAATGTAAGTGAGAAAAGGAACCTATCTCCTTCAATCATGCAAAAGAGGCGCTATACTAATTGAGAGTGAATTGAATGTGACCCATCGGAGCATGACCCAACACTAATTAGGGTGAAGTTATGGTGGAACTCCCGTAAATCAGAGTGATCTCCTAAAATATAGGAATTGGTCCCTAGAGCTCCTATATTGATGCCTAAGGGTGCATCAAGTAGCTAGTGTTCCCTAGAAGAGACCTCCTAAGCTAGGAAACTGAATTTTAGACTATGGTATACAAGGTAGAATTACAATAATCCTAACATCCCCCCTTAATCCAAACTTGGACAACCTGGTCCATAACAATTGAAACTGAAGGTCACCTATACAATCTAATGAAAAAATAAATTGCTCAATAAACTGAGGAAATGGGGAAAACCTCATGGGAACCCCCCTCATCAAAATGAACACTAGGGAACTAGATCAAGCCTTCACACCAAGAGACAAATTTATCTCGAGTGAAAAGCTTTGTGAAAAAATTATGTAGTCTTCAACTTTGTATAGAAGTAATGTAGTGTAATGGTCATTGCGTACACTAATTCCCGGATACAGCGCATATGAACCTCTCCACCTTATTCCAATCTGATTCCAGATAGGAAAATAAATGTTTCTTCTTTTGCAACTAGACTTACACCATTCGAACCTCTATGAAAGTATGGAACAATTCAGCTTGGGATGCCATGCCATGAGGGCTTGCTTGAGCCCATACAATGGTTCCTCAACTTGCATAACAAGGAAGAATCATAGTGTACCCCTTAAGTTGTTCCATGTAGAATTCTTCTTCCAATTTAGCATGTAGAAATTCACTTTTGTCTTTTCTCTCTGGAGGAAGAGAGACATGATCCAATGTCTCATTGTTCTCAGTGACTCATATTCCTTATCCATGATTTTCTGGCTTTGTGTATCATGCAAAGCCACTTTGTAGAACTGTTGATCATACCCCACCATCATGTAGCACCTCTCTGGGAGTTTATAGCACCTCTCTGGGAGAAGTGTATTTGTAAGACAAAGTGCAAGGTTCTCATATTAAAACTTAGATCTGGTTCTCCTTTTATCATATGGATCCCCAACTATGTTCCCAACAACTTCAATGATTTTATGAGCTCATTTAAGCTTAATTTTAGGAGTGGGGGATGGATCTGGATTTGTATCTATTTGAAATTCATCCTCAATATCAATATATGATTCAACTTGGTCCTCATATTCAAATTATGGATCTGAATAACCACAAGAAATATTATCATGTGCAAATGGTTTAGGTATAATAGATTTACCTTCCCTTTTAACTGGCTACAGATCTTGCAATGGATCTGAATATGGAAAAAAGTGTGATAAATCATATGCCTTGGAGGCATGGTTTATAACACCTTTAGATATAAGCTTCCTAGTAGAGATATATGATATCTCAACCATGTCAGTTCCAAAAAACTCTCTTTGGTGAACCAATATGTGTCATCTGGTAAACAGATAACAAATTTGTTGTTAAATAAGGTACATACATAGCATTTTTTAACATTCCATGTTCTAATTGTATTGTACCCTTCCTTTCATCATGGATCTGAGTATCATCTCCCATGTGAATACTTGGGATGTTAGTGAGATTTAATAAATAAAATGATTCTTTGGAGGAAACCATCTGATTGGAGGCTCCTATTCGAGGAAGGCTTGATATTTTGAAGATCCAACCTTCAGTGCATGGAATCTCTCATGTTCATCAATCTTGCTTTCAAGATAAATCTTCCATGCACCTTTTTGGAGGGAAATATGGTGATTTTCAAGTCTGGCCATTTTATCTATTGTTTTCTTCATACATTCTTTCTCTTAATTATTTTCTTTCTTTCAATAGGAGCAATTGGTATTTTCAAACCTATTTTCCTTTTCCTTTTTGGAACTCTAGGATCCATCTGATGGATTAAGATCCTCCTTTGGTTCACAATCATTATTTCTCTTGTCCTTCCCTTTCTTCTTCCCTTTTTTTTGCGCATTCTTGGTCTCCCTATCCAAAGAGCTATATCTCTAGTGGATTTTAGGGTTCTTGTATGGATCAACTTACCTTGTTCTTGAATGAGGGATTCAATGAATGCATCAAGTGAGGGAATTCACCAGTTTCAGTTTGTTAGTCTCCCAGAGTGGAAGGTGGCCACAAATTCTGAAAATTCAAGGACAAGATTCCTTAGAATGGAGCACCAATTTCTCATCCTTCTTGTTAATAATTCCACATTGCTTGCATCGCATGACCAAATACTTGAATTTGAAGAAGAACTGTTGGATGGTTTTGAAACTGTTGGGTTGAAAAAAAAATCAACTCATTCTCCAAAATGTGGCCTCTCAACTCATCCTACTTTCCAAATAGTGATCTGAGCTTCAACCATACTTACCTCGATGTTTTTAATCCATCAAGGTGGAAGAGTAACTCCTTGGAGATATGAATACACATGAAACCAAAGGCTTCATCCAATTTGTTTAGGTACTTCATTTTCTCTAAAGGTTGTTGGGGTTCGACCTCCTTTCCCATAGTGACCCTAAACATACCCTTGTTGTGCAATAAAATATGCATGTCTTTCCTTCAACATAGGTAATTGAAAGGTGTGAGGATCCTTGGTGTCAAGGCATATGAATTCTCCATTTTGTAGCTTCAAGAGCAGTACAATACTTCTGAACTCTTCAATTAACCTGCATAAAAATATCAATTCGAAGGTAAACCAGTTATGTAGAGCTCTGGTACCATGTAAAACTATTAATTCCATAATATATTCAAGCTATATTGAACCTCACAGTGAAATAAGAATGAAGGAGGAAGAATTTGAATGTCTAGAAATGTTAAACATGCATACTGAAATTCATCAAACAAGAGGAAAAATATTGACATCATAAAATGGAATCCATAATCATTAATCTGTATATAATACATCCATAATAAAAAATAGGGAATTAGAATCCTCTAGGAGTGATTTGAATCCCTGAATCCAAACATGACTAACTTTGGAATAATCACCACCGAAGAGTCACTAGTGCAACTCGAGACAACTTAAACAATTCACAGTCAATTATTGACCAAGGTGTTGGGCCCTGGAATTGTCCATTTTTCCATCACTTATCGACATATATTTCATCCATTTTCGTACCATTATCGCCCATTTATCATTCCATTTTCCATCCATTTGTTGTAACTGTGCATAAAACAACATACTACTTCCATTGATGTTTTAAGTGGTTAACAATGATTATTTTTCTTTATCTTTGATGAATTGAAGACTATTATGCATAATTTTACTAATGATGGTTTGTGGAGTGATTTGTCACTTACAGGACGCTCATAGCCAACTGTTATAACCTTAACCGAAAATGCATGCCACATAATAACACCTTGATTCATGTCTCGATTTACGGGCAGACGAAAAATGAATCTCAAAAATCCAAGACATGGGTTTTGTGCATAACATCTTCATTTACCTGGCAGGTGAGGAAATCGCCAAAAAAAACCACGGTTTGCGATATATAGGTGGTTCTTCGAGAGGGTATTTTCCAAATTTACTGTTATGGCCGGTTCCAAAGTTACCAGCAGTTACGGTCGTGTTTCAGCTGTTACAGATCACAAGTTGGGAATTCAGTTCCTCATTTCCATGAGATAATTTTATGTATAAATATGTAATCAATCTCATTGAGGGGAGGAAGAGAAATTAATGTTATGATGTAGGATTTGATCCAGATCTATTGTAATCATTCCATTATGATAATACATGATGCAAGTTTCTTAATTCTGGAGTTGTAGACTTTCATTATGGAGATCTAGCTTTGCTCGGTGGAGGAAGGGCCCTCTTCCCTGAGCAGATGCTGGTAGTGTTGATTGTAGGTGTGTTATTGTTTAGATTTTGTTTATTATTTAGTTCATGCTTTCATTCATTGGATTTATCATAGTTGTTTTATTATTTAGTTCATATTTTTATTCACTAGATTTATCATAGTGTTCTCTTGTTAATTCATTTTGATAGATCGTTGGCCAACACAACACTTCTTTTAGATGTATGCAATTAGATCTTGTTTCATAAGAATTGATTCTGTTGAAGTGTGATTAGATTTTGAGTTTGGATTTACGAATAGGATTAAGCTTTGTTTTCTTATTAAGAAGGTGTGATCTAGTTCATAATGAGTTTTGATTTTATACCAATAGATAACAGTGTCAGGTAGAAATTGTGCTTGCATAGATCTTGCACGATAACTTTGAAATAAAAGACTTCCTCGAGTTGATAATTTATGTTTAGCACTCTGCATGTTAAGTTTTAATTAACTGGCATATAGTGGGCCCAACATTTTGGCACCGTTGCTGGAGAATTTATCAATGGTGCAAAAGTACATCTGACATTGTTTTGTAGATGCATTGTTAAAGTAGGGCATGTAGGTTGCATGATTACATTTGAGTTTATTGAATTTACTTTGAGTGTGAATTTTCTGTCTTTGCATTTAGTTTTATTTCATTTTCAATCTTTGGAGCATAAGTCTTATCATTCCCCTTAGTGGTGTTGTAAGCACCACCCATTCTAGTAACAAGTTGACAGGAACACTCGAAGGAGGAGCCTCAATATAGCACACGAAGCATCCCCCCACATGTTCTACCAAATTTTCACGGTTTGGAAAATGAAGACCCTGATGTATTTTTATTTCAATTCGAAGTACTTTGTAGAGGATATGGTTATTGTGCTAATGATCAAAATTTGGATGTGTTTCCCCTTACTCTCAAAGGAGCAGCCCTTCGATGGTTCATGAGCCTCGGTGGGAATTGTATACAAACTTGGGAAGACATGAAACATGTATTCTTGAAAAGGTACCAAGATTATTGCAGGGTCAATGAAGACATCTTCGAAATGAAACAAGGAGAAGAAGAGAATCTGGAGGAATACATAGTTCGCTTTCAATATAACCTCCAAAGATCCAAACAAAGAAAACTGGGGAAGGAGACCTTAAAAACACTTCTACTCAAGGGAATCCAAACTGAATATTTAGAAATATTAAATCTGATGGGAACAGGTAATGTATTTCAATTAGCATATGATGATATTTGTGAGTTATGTAGAACGTATTCAAGAGGAAACTTCAATATTGGTAAGAATTATAGTAATCCTTCTTTTCAATCTGCTGCAAGATCAAGAGTTACAAGAGCTGAAATCAGCAATTTATTTGAAATTCCTAAAGCTGATTCACAATTGGGTGTTTTGCGGGATAAGGAAAAGCATGAGGAAATAAGAGAAGCAAGTGATTTCCCTTTGGATAGCCTTGAAATTTGTGGTATATGTGACTTGAATCATTCCACAGATCATTGTCCCTCCTTACCAAAGATGAAAGAAACATATCATAGAGATCTGGGAGTTGCAGCCAACTCGTTGCAACAGTCATGTCAACCATGGCCTACATCTATGGTTCAAAATTCTATCCCTCCATTTCCTTACTCTCATACTCAATCATTGCATACTCTTCCACCATGGTAGCTGTTGCATCCTCAATTTAACTCTTACCCACCTTATCCACAAGGTTGGAATGGCCCATCTTATGATCACATGGCCACTCTCCCTCATGCTGCAACACAACTTGGTCCTTCAATATCAACCTCACAAATCAATCATCTACATCAGACACATCTATTTTCTCATCAAACTCCTTGGTATCCAACACAATTTCCTATCCAATCCACCCTCCACCCTAACGATAATAAAGCAGCACAGTATGCTTACAGTGCTGAACTGTAAAATGTTCATATATTTCCCTCTTGTTCTACCTTACCTGCACCGTTGCAAAAAGGTTGTGCATTGTTGCAGCAAATCCATACGAGGCCTGAACATGTTTTAAATCTAAGATTTGCAGATGGAGTTTCTTCTAGTCCTCATAAGCAAGCAGACAAGATCAACAAGATGCATGCAATATTTGATGAAGAACGGACATTGGAACCAAAAATTGAAGCATCCTTTACATCATTAGATATGAATCTCTTATGCATTGAGGAAGATCAGTTTACTAAGAAGCTTCATGGTGTAACATCCATGAGAAATCAAGGGAACAAAGACTATATTGAAGCTTGGTTTCAATCTGTCATCGATCTACAACATCATTCCATGCTTCACCAATTCTTGGCATCATCATTTCAAGGGAAGTTGATCTCTCATATCCTAGCATTCATAAAGTTATATTTTTCTGTCAGGAGTATGAGCATACTTGAGTCACTTCTTTGAAAATGGATCCATTGGAAATATGCATACACTTGAACAATTTTTATATTTCCAAGTAAAATAGGGTAGGATAGAATAACAGAATAAAACCTTGCTTTTGTTTTTTTCAGGTTTTTACTTTTGAATAAGTATGCTCTCTTCCTACGCCTTGTTGCGATCTGGAAGATCAGAAAGTAGAAAGATGAGGAATGGGTATGAGATGTTTTCAAGAATGTTTTGGAGTTGTTGACTATTTGAGAAAAATGCTTAAATCATTTTTGTCTTCAATGTTCAAAATTTAATTTGTCTCTATTTGTTACAACAACAACAAAAAAAATTTCCTGAAAACAAAATTACAATAATTAGGGAAGGTGAATAAAGGATCCACAAGAAAATGAGGCAACGATTATGGAACCCTTCAAACTTGAACTTGGGCATGAATTTGTTAGCTGCAACACCCAGCTATGACTGATTACTGTCAGCTGTGATAGTGAGCTGCAACACTAGCTGTGACAGGGAGCTGCAACACCCAGCTGTGACAGTGAGCTGCAACTCCCAGCTGTGACTGTGCTACAGGTAAAAATTTATTAGTTTGAGATATGTGTGTGTTGCACATCATGATATTTATTTATTTTCTTATTTATATATAACACATCCATAAAAATACACATGCTTTATTTCAACATTATATCATTTTTAAGAGTTGCAGTTACGGCTGCAACATATTGTGTAAGTCAATATAGGTGCTTAATGCTTGAAATTTTTGGTATGGATGTGTGTTATATTTAAATTTACATCATTAAAAAAATTCACACATATTTCGGTCACTTTTTGGGGGTCAAATTTCATTTATTAAAATTTTGGTGACATTTTGGCTTGAAACTTTTACTGAAACACAGTCAAGACAGTCCATTTTTTAGAGACCAAATGGACTTATTTTTAAAACATGTTTACATCCCAAGTATCCCTTTGAATCTAGTTTCCAAAACAATTTGAATTTTTAAGATTGGGTGTCAAACGAAAATTTTATGGCCAAAATACTAACAGGGTGTCAAGCAGGTAGCTTAGGAACAGAGCTGGGACAATCAATTTTTGGATGCCTTAATGGACATATCTTGCAAACCTGTTTCAATGGTATATTTACCTATGAATATAGTTTATAATTCAATTTGAATCATTCCATTCCGATATCGTATGCAAATTTTATGACCAAAATACCGACTTCCTGTCTACATTCCTAAAACTCTATTTTATAGACTGTTCATTGGCTTATTTGACCCATCAATTCTTATTGGATTCAAAACTTGTTTCTAATGGAAATACCTACATGAATATACTTTCATCTCTATTTTAAATCACATTAATCCATTATCAAATGAAAAAGTTAAGCCGAAAACCGTGACTGTTGGTCTAGTCCAAAAATTCGAAAAAACACCTTGTCATGCAGGCTGTTACTGAGTGATTTGGAACATCATTACATCGAATTTTAAAAACATGTTTCTACAGAAAATATACCTATAAATTTAATTTCATTTGGATTTTAAATCACTCAAATTGGACAAGAAATGAACTTAGCTATGATCAAAATACCGTTGGTGAGTCTAGATGGACATTACTCTCCCGCATGTATAAAATGGATTTTTCTTTGTTCATTTTTCTTTGGATTTGTTTTATAAGTAATTGCTTGTTGTTTTTTTTCATAAGTGATGGGTGAAGAGAGATGAATCATCTCTCTTCTTCCATCATCTCATGTTTTATTGCAGGCAAGTGCTAGGTTTTTGCAAGTCCTTGGAAGAACAAGATCAATACATGCATGAATGACTCTTGAAGACTTTTTCTAAATTCACAAATGGATTGAGCACAAAAAAAAATGGAGAGATTGATGTGCAAACCATATAGAGTCTAATGTAAACCATATAGAGTCTAATGTTTCTGAAGTCAAGTCTCATTGCTACATGCCAAGAATAATTTTTAGACACCTGTCATACCAATTGTTGCTGAAAGAAACCCCTCAAGAAGCCAATTGCACTATGGTAGATTCATTCACCCTCCTCATTTAAAAACCCTAAAAATCCATTCATGTCGAAGTCCCATTTTCCACTGCTTTAACTGTTTTATTTTCCATCACTACTACATCACGACTTCACATATACTTTCCACTCCTAAGTTTCATGTTGGTTCTATTTTTCACTATGATTCTTCACAATCATTTATTTTGTACTCGTATTAGATGATGTGGAATTCATTAAGGTCCACCTTCCAATGGTCTTGTCCCATCGACTCCGACACATTATCTAGGATCGAGATTAGAGTTTTATAGTGCCCTGGTATCTGCACGAATCAATGGCAGATTTCCTTGTTGTTAATCATGGGGATTCATTAATGTTGACAAATATTGCAGGTGACTCGACTCCAGCACATCCATGTGTACTTTTCAAGATGCACTAAGGTAATTTAGAGCTCACTATCATCAAAGGTGAGTTTCTTCACATTGGTTAACGATATACATTAATGGTCGGTAATCCAATGATTTCTTTCCATTCTCGACTTCAACACATTCATTCGCATGGTAAGAATTGTACCTCGGTTTTGTAGCAGCTGAAGATTATTTGATCTAATGGTTTCAACAATGACTTGCAGCAATATTTGTTCAATAGTTTTGCAATTCCTTTCCATTTTCATTTCAGCAGTTGATTTTCAGAATAAGAGAATGGGCTTTCTGCTTCTATGGTAGAATTTCTCCTCATCAATTGTCTCAGCAGTTAGTCTCACATGTAACCAGCACAACATCATGGATCAAATTCAGTCTCATCCAGTTTCCACTCTCATATACATCTGTCTCAGCATCAGATCGGCCTACATAGCTCAAGCATACACCAGTCCATTCATGTCAACCAAGGCTTCCATGGAGGTAAAACTTGAGGTAAAATAGCATGAGTATTTTATTTATTAAAGATTTAGGGAAATGTCATGAAGAACCACTAAGCATTAGCCATTTCCATTTTCTATATAGCATTTTATGTCCATCCATTCCCATCATTTCCCATTCAATTCCAACACTTCATCATTCATGCACATCCACTTCAAAGTCCTACCCAATATCTCACCAACCCAACTGACTAAGCATGAAAATAATCAAAGGATACCTTATTGTTGTCACACAAGAACCAACAATAGGAAGTCTTGTTGTTGCCACACAAGAACCAGCAGTAAGAAAACAAGTCTTGTTGCTGCCACACAAGAACCAGCAGTAAGAAAAGAATCCTTACTACTGCCACATAAAAACCAATACTGAGAAAAAATAAACCAGTTGCTTGAAGGTTGTTCTTTCCAAATTTGGGAATTTTTATGAATGTGGAAACCACAAATCTTCTATGGATGCAATTTAAGGAAATAATCAATGAGGGCATGCTTTGCATTCAGTTTGGGGGAGAAATGAAAGGCTTCTACACTCAGTGGTATGAAGAAATGTAAGGTCCCCGACCCTCCGACCGACGAAGAGGACGCTACCATGGTGTTAACCATCCGGGCTAAGAACCTCATGAACATGTACATTCATAAAATGGTGAAATGCTGAAACAGAATGCTTTGAACTAAAACATGCATACATGATTATTTATCATACACAACGGAAGCAACATACATTCATACAAGCATTCAACATGTTCATCATGATCATTAACAGTAAATAGGATTGCAGAAGTAAAATCGACAAGGTTACTTATCTTATAAAGAACTCGTTCTGCAACCAGCTACGTCGCTGCAACGTTCCACCCAACCATAGGCTAGCACGCTCCTAAATCTCTCAGCAATGCTACCACCCCCAAGCTGGGCATGACTCCCCAAGGAATAAGGAACTAACAGGCTTACACATAGCCAACAGTAACAACACCACAAGGGTACTCAGTTCAGCCAAGCCAACACAGTTGGGTTTATCAGGCGAACAACAGATCAGCTAAGCCAACAGAGTTGGGTTTATCAGGCCATCCAGGAGCTGGGAAAGGCTAATGCTAAGCTGGTGAGCTCACTAAAGAGCTGCAGACACCAACACTAGAACCAGCCTAGATTCTAGAACACCCACACACACCCAACACAAGGAAGTCAGTCCCTTCTCTGCAACGCAGTCCCTCAGACCCTAATCTTCCCTCCAGTGCTCTTTAGGGGTTGTGGAAAATAAATCTAGCTCAGTAGCTCTATCCATGTGGTTCTCAACCCACCAGGTTTATCAAGCACCTCGGGCCCTCATTCGCCAACCCAAATTAGTCTGGGGACAAATCCACTACATGCAAGCAGCCAAACAGGTATTCAAGTGTTTAGAGGGAAAAACACAGTCAAGCCATCATGGAAAACAATAGCTAACACACTCACATGAACCCACAGCACCCAACATTCAATACCATCGTTGTGAGATTTACACAGACCAGAAAATGGTCAAAAGACACAGCCAACATTCACAGCTCAATGTGGATTCATGGGAAAAATCACCCCAATCTTCTACCAATGCCGCATTGTAGGTAATTCAGTCAACAATGCGTGGGGAAAACCGCTCCCATCAATCAGTGGGAAAAATCCCAATAATTTCTGCTGCGATCCGCTATGATGGATGAAAACAATACACAGTCCAATGCGTGGAGGCAGAAGTTGGTTCTCTGTGTGGATGGAAAGAATAGAATTACAGACCGGCAATTAGCGCTAGAGAGAGGAGGCAAACCCCCACACAATGGATGGTAAAACATTTTATCCCCCATCCTGCATGAGGAAAACGAACAGCGATGATCCGAGGGAGTGGGCAGAACGATCCCTACGTAATGGAGAGGAGAGCAAGCATGGGCGTGGTAGTGGTCTTCTTGCCAGGCAATCACTACCTCAACTAACAAAAAAAAAAGGAAAAACCAAGGGTGGTGGTGACACATAGTTTTCCCCCGTGACTCAATGTTCCACACTCCCCCCCCTTTTCCTTATCCTTTGGAATCATGCCCCTTCTCAATTTAGTTGCTGCGAACATAACTGGTTGGGTTATTTAATAAAAAATGCATGTTTACATGATGCCAAAATTAAATATATGCCACATGTCTCGATATACCATCGGTGACCATTCCTAATGAAAAACACAACATAACCAAATCTATGGTGGGGCCTTGGCCTTGAGCTCCGCACCAAGATTATTTACAACATATGTATCCTATGTAATTTAATGCAAGCGGGGTTAAAACCGGGGTATTACTTCCCCTCCCCCTTCAATATCACTGTCCTCAGTGCTTTACAAAATTTGAACAAAATGCTACACTGGTACCGCCTTAGTCTTCCGCAGGATTGAAAAAAAATGGGTGTGCCAATCGCATGGCATCCTCCAGCTCCCACGTAGCCTCTTCAGGTCCGTAATGCTCCCACTGCACCTTTACTTTCCCTATGGCTCGGTTCCGGAGCATTGTGACCTTCCTGTCGAGGATGCGCATTGGCTCGATTTGGAACTCTCCCTCGGGTTCCACCTGAATCACATCCCAATTTATCACATGGTTAGGATCATGCACATATTTCTTAAGCAAAGAAACATGAAAAACATTATGAGCTCTAGTATTAGCAGGCAATGCAAGTCTATATGCAACAAGCCCTATCCTCTCAAGCACTTCAAACGGCCCACAATATCTAGGTGACAGCTTGGCACAACTTCCAAGCTTTAAGGAACTTTTATTTGCCCTCACTCTGAAGTAAACATGATCCCCAACACTAAACTCCTTGTTCATCCTATGCTTATCTGCATAGATTTTCTGTCTGTCCTGTGCTGCTTTCAGATTTTGCCTAATCTTTACAACTTCTTGCTCCATTTCCTTGAGCAATTTTGGTCCAAGCACAACTCTGTTCACCAGGTTGTCCCAAGTCACTGGTGTCCTACACTGTCTTCCATACAAAGCTTCATACGGACTCATCCCCAAGGATGCCTGTTGTCCATTGTTATAAGCAAACTCTACCAAGTGCAGGTAATCTTCCCACTTGGTCGGTTTTTCCATCACATACATGTGAAGCATGTCTTCAAGCACCTAATTAACTCTCTCTGTCTGCCCATCTATTTGAGGATGGCATGCAGTGCTGAAGTTTAACTTTGTACCCAAATCTGCAAACAATCCCTTCCAAAAATTGGAAGTGAACTTGACATCTCTGTCAGAGACTATTGCCTTAGGCAATCCATGCAATTTGAAAATCTCCTTCATGAAGATCTTTGCAATGTCATCAGTCTTGTGTGTAGACTTCACTGGTATAAAATGTGCTACCTTAGTCAACTTGTCCACCACAACCATGATTGAATCATGTTGTCTCCAAGTCATCGGCAATCCTGTAATAAAATCCATGGAAATAACTTCCCATTTCCATTCCGGAATTGGCAGAGGTTGCAATAAACCTGCTGGATGTTGATGTTCAACCTTTACCTGTTGACATTTCATACACCTTGAAATGTACTCAGCCATGTCCTTTTTCATACCTAGCCAAAAATACTACTTTCTAGCTGTAGCAATTGTCTTCTGATATCCTGGGTGACCAGAATACAGAGCTTGATGGATTTCATCCATAACAATTCTCCTCAAATCTGCTACATTCGGAATATAAATTCTTCCTTTAAAAGTGAGAAGTCCATCTTCTTCCAATTTATATCCCTCATACCTCTTCTCGAGACTTTGCTGCTGCAATTTGTCTTTTACCTTCTCATACAATTCGTCTCCGGCAACATGATTAACAATATGCTGCTGTAAATCTGATTGGCAAATACTAAGAGATGCCACATGCATTTCTTGTACCTTCCTGCTGAGTGCATCAGCTACCTTGTTTTCTTTCCATTTTATGTGCTTGATTTCGAAATCAAACTCGCATAAAAATTCCAGCCATCTTGCTTCCCTAGCATTCAAAGTAGGCTGATCAAATAAATACTTCAGACCACAATGGTCTGTTCTAAGCTCAAGTCTTCTACCCATCAAGTAATGTCTCCACATCTTGAGGGCATGTACTATGGCTGCAAGCTCTAGATCATGAGTGGCATAGTTCTTCTCATGCTCCTTCAGCTTTCTTGACTCATAACATATCACGTGGTTGTCCTGCATAAGGACTCCTCAAAGCCCTTGTCCGCATGCATCGGTACACACCACAAAATATTTTTCTGGGTCTACAATTTTCAATACGGGTGCGCTGGTGGGAATATTCTTCAACCACTGGAAACTTTCTTCACACCTCGATGTCCATTCGAACTTCATCCCCTTCTTTTGCAAAGAAGTGATGGCATGTGCAACTTTGGAGAATCCCTCAATGAATCTCCTGTAGTATCCTGCAAGTCCCATAAAAGATCTTACATCCGTCACATTTCTTGGAGTAGGCCAATTCATAATGGCTTCAATCTTTTCCGGGTCCACAGATATACCCTTCTTTGAGATAATGTGACCCAAATACTGAATTCTATCTCTATAGAAGTCACACTTGCTCAGTTTCGCATACAGCTGATGCTCCCTGAGAAATTGCAATGTCAATCTCAAATGCTCTTCATGTTCTTCCTCATTCTTAGAATAAACAAGGATGTCATAAAAGAAAATGAGAACAAACTTGTCCAAATATCTGCTGAAGACACTATTCATAAGGCACATAAATGTAGCTGGTGCATTCGTGAGACCAAATGGTACCACTACAAACTCATAATGCCCATACCTTGTCCTGAAGGCTGTCTTATGAATGTCTTCATCCTTGATTCTCACCTGATGGTAACCAGACCTCAAGTCAATCTTAGAAAATACCTTTGTTCCTCTCATTTAATCAAAGAGGTCACCAATCCTAGGCAAAGAATATTTATTCTTCACAGTAACCTTGTTCAACTATCTGTAATCAATACATAACCTAAGTGTACCATCTTTCTTCTTTACAAATAGAACCGGTGCTCCCCAAGGAGACACACTCGGTTGGATATACTTCTTTTCCAACAACTCTTGCAGTTGCATTTTCAACTCTAGCATCTCCGGTGTACTCATCCTATAGGGTGCCTTGGACACTGGTGCTGCTCCTGGCACAAGTTCAATTGTGAAATCAATGTCCCTCTTTGGAGGAAGCCCTGGAATCTCCCTGAATTCCTGTAACACTTGATAGTCCTCCAACCTAGGAGTTTCATCTCCTGATGCCTCCAAAATATGAGCTGCATACAACTGGCAACCCTTCCTATAGAACTTCTTTAACTGCATTGTTGAAACCTGCCGTACTGAAATCACCTTTTGAATTCCTTTCACAACTACTAGGTTCCCTTCTTTATTCATGCATTCGAAAGTCTTATTGTAACAGTCAAGCTTCACCCTGTGAGCTTCTAACCAATCCATCCCAATGAGAACATCATAGGAACCAAGCGGTAGAACATTTAGATCTACACAAGTGTCCAACCCATCCATGACCAATGGGAATTTCTCTACCATTTCACTAACCTTTCTCTTAGTTCCAGTGGCTAGCTGAACTAACCAAGACTTCCTGTGCTTTACTTTCTTAAAAGCACAAATCTCCACTACTCTAGGAGTAATGTAACTGTGCATAGAACCAGGGTCAATCAAAATAGAAACGGATTGTTCAACAATCTTACCTGCTACTTCAACCATAGTTGACAGGTGATCTACCTAGTGGTCCTCCAGTGCTGCATAAATCCTAGGGACTGCCCTTGCTACCTGACCCACTCTTTCTGCTTCTTGAATGTTGTAAGCTGGCCTTACACTCTCGTTCTCGAGTGGACAATTTCTACACAAGTGAGGTCCTTCACATTTCCAACATTTGAGTGGACCTTTATTCGGATGTGGTTCTTTAGGCTTTCCACCTGTCACTCCAACTGGATCACTCGCAGCTTGGGATGGCTGCTTCTGCTAATTCCTGAATCTAGAAGGTTTGAAACCTTTCTTTATTTGGTCCAACTTTTCATTCTTCTTGTCCTTCCATGCCTTACAGTAATCAGGTTTTCCTTTACTTTTCTCATAGCAATACTTAGCTTTTCTTATTGCTTCTTCAAGAGTTCTAGGTTCATAAAACTCAATTCTATCTTTGTAAGACTGAGGTAATCCGCTCAGAAAACAATGAACCTTCACTTTTTCATCTCTGATGTACCGAACATACCTCAACAGCTCCAAAAAATTATTTGCATATTCATCCATGGTTTGCTCTCCCAATCTTAGCTCATAGAACTCCTTGATCTTGTCATCATAGTACCGGTCAGAGAGGTATTTCTGCCTGAAATACTTCTTGAACTATTTCCACTTTAGTTTCCTTTCACTGATCTTTTTTTACCTGCTTGAAGTGTTCCCACCAAATGGATGCCCTTCCATTCAAATTGAATATGGCAACTCGTGCCTTCATGTTTCCTGAATAATCTTGCACCTGAAAGTACTTCTTTATCCCAAGAAGCCAAGCCTCAGCTTCTTGCCCCATTTTTATCTCACCATCAAATGTAGGAGGTTTAGCTTTCCTAAACTCATCTCGAGAGCGATCCCTAAGGTGCCTTCTTCTTTTCCTTTTATGAGGAGATGAACTTGTATCTCCACTGGATTCTTCAGAGTCAGACGATCCACTGGAAGTCCTTCTCCTTCTCCTAGTGCTGCTCTTACTGCCTTCTAGCCTTGATGTACCTCGTCCAGAATCTATCTTTTTCTGCAATTCTGTCAAACTTTCCAATATGGCAGCATTCAACTGATGCTGATCTTCCTGGGCTTTAATTAAGCTTCTCATGGTGGCTGCAACATCTGACGGTGTCTCTTCGAATCTCCTACCATTGGACTCAATGCCATCATTCCTATTACGGACATTTTCTCCCATGGCATCTTCGGCTCGTTCGTAAGAATCCCAAGCATCATACCAATCATGGGTTCTCATGACTGAACCACTTCTGGCTTTACCACACTGTTCTTTCTAGAGTACTACTTTTGGAAGTTATCTATAGTTCTGCAATGTGTTAGTAACAAACTATTAGATGCATAGTATTAATATAAATCAAACTACTTACCTTTTTCTTGGAAAAAATAAAATAACAAATTTCCCAAACACGGGATTTTCTTCATCAAAGAACGTCTATCTAAGGAGGAGGACGGGGGTCAAGGGGGCTTTCCCCCTTGTGGCTTCCCTGTGCCACTGCAGGGCGGGTCGAGGGCAGCGCCCTCATTTTTTTTTTTGTAAATATTTAATTTTCGCGCAATCTGGCGCATTAGATCCCTGCCACTTCTCCTTCCCTGAAAATACACTGAAAATCCCAATGAATAACAGTCAAAATCTGCTGGAAAAATCCCACGGAAAAACTCAAATTTTCCCCGTGCAGAATCGGGTCTCATTTCATCTATCAATCCGACGTTTCGACAGTCCAAACTACTAACTTCTAAGCTATTCATCGACGATCAGATCTGCTAAGCACTATCGTGTCGGCAATCGGATATTCTAACCCTTCGGAAGGATAGTCCTTTAGACAGCCGCAACAGTGGTCGTTCAATCCACTACGGGTTCCGCAGACCATAACTCATCAGCTGTCGGAAGCTCTATCCACTAATCCTCGCCGATGGCTGATGATTCCCGGACTTAGGAAAATTTTCAAAATTTTCCCTCTTCACCGCTTGATCGGCTCCATTCTCTTCTTTTCGTCAACGAATTAGTTCCATCCAAAGCCGCAACGTCGGAACATGATCTTCGATCTTCTTCCGATCGACAGCCCAAACTGCTAAAGCATGACTTGATCGGTATCGGCAGTCTCTTCACATCAGAAGTCTAGTGCTCTAGAATTCCGCAACGGTGGGTGCACAAACAACTATCTTCTTCCAATAGCCGACGATTTCTATACTTAGAAAAAAATTTAAACTTTCTTGCGACGTTGGCGGTCGGAGACCTTACCCGTCGGACACGTAGTTGTTTAGCCATCCGCAACGGCGGACGCTCGATCAACTATTTTCCGCTGACAGACGTCAAATCACTTAGAAAAAAATTTCGCGATTTTCCGTCCCACTGCTCTCCGTCGGGCATGCTTCTGTCTATCTCTTCCTCTACATCGGAAGTCCGTTCCACTAAGTGTTCCAATGACCCGACAATCCCAACACTTAGAAAAAATTATGGAATTTTTCTATCATCCATTTTCGATCCCTGCTGGGCAGAAAGAAATCCTGCTTCTGTCACTAATTCTCCATGGTCCATTCAAGCCCATGCTGCAACATGAGCTCTGATACCACTCTGTAACGTCCCCGGCCCTCCGACAGACGAAGAGGATGCTACCATGGTGTTAACCATCCAGGCTAAGAGCCCCATGAACATGTAAATTCATAAAATGGTGAAATGCTAAAACATAATGCTTTGAACTAAAACATGCATACATCATTATTTATCATACACAGCGGAAGCAACATACATTCATACAAGCATTCAACATGTTCATCATGATTATTAACAGTAAATAGGATTGCAGAAGTAAAATCGACAAGGTTACTTATCTTATAAAGAACTCGTTCCGCAACCAGCTACGTCGCTACAATGTTCCACCCAACCATAGGCTAGCATGCTCCTAAATCTCTCAGCAATGTTGCCACCCCCGAGATGGGCATGACTCCCCAAGGAATAAGGAACTAACAAGCTTACACATAGCCAACAGTAACAACACCACAAGGGTACTCAGTTCAACCAAGCCAACACGGTTGGGTTTATCAGGTGAACAACAGATCAGCCAAGCCAAAAGAGTTGGGTTTATTAGGCAATCCAGGAGCTGGGAAAGGCTAATGCTAAGCTGGTGAGCTCACTGAAGAGCTGCAGACATCAACACTAGAACCATCCTAGATTCTAGAACACCCACACACACCCAACACAAGGAAGTCAGTCCCTTCTCTGCAACGCAGTCCCTCAGACCCTGATCTTCCCTCCAATGCTCTTCAGGGGTTGTGGAGAAGAAATCCAGCTCAGTAGCTCTATCCGTGTGGTTCTCAACCCACCAGGTTTATCAAGCACCTCAGGCCCTCATTCGCCAACCCAAATTAGTCCGGGGACAAATCCACTGCATGCAAGCAGCCAAACAGCTATTCAAGTGTTTAGAGGGAAAAACACAGTCAAGCCATCGTGGAAAACAACAGCTAACACACTCACATGAACCCACAGCACCCAACATTCAATACCATCGTTGTGAGATTTACACAGACCAAAAAATGGTCAAAAGACACGGCCAACATTCACAGCTCAACATGGATTCATGGGAAAAATCACCCCAATCTTCTACCAATGCCGCATTGTAGGTAATTCAGTCAACAATGCGTGGGGAAAACCGCTCCCATAAATCAGTGGGAAAAATCCCAATAATTTCCGCTGCGATCCGCTATGATGGATGAAAACAATACACAGTCCAATGCGTGGAGGCAGAAGTTGGTTCTCTGTGTGGATGGAAATAATAGAATTACAGACCGGCAATTAGCGCTAGAGAGAGGAGGCGAACCCCCACACAATGGATGGTAAAACATTTTATCCCCCGTCCTGCATGAGGAAAACGAGCAGCCATGATCCGAGGGAGTGGGCAGAACGATCCCTACGTCGTGGAGAGGAGAGCAAGCGTGGGCGTGGTAGTGGTCTTCTTACCAAGCAATCGTTGCCTCAACTAACAAAAAAAAGGAAAAACCAAGGGTGGTGGTGACACATAGTTTTCCCCCGTGACTCAATGTTCCACACTCCCCCCCCTTATCCTTATCCTTTGGAATCATGCCCCTTCTCAATTTAGTTGCTGCGAACATAGTTGGTTGGGTTATTTAATCAAAAATCCTTGTTTACATGATG
Source organism: Pseudotsuga menziesii (assembly GCA_001517045.1). Classification (NCBI taxonomy): domain Eukaryota; kingdom Viridiplantae; phylum Streptophyta; class Pinopsida; order Pinales; family Pinaceae; genus Pseudotsuga; species Pseudotsuga menziesii. The sequence continues at coordinate 271,379 of LPNX010977093.1, read as the reverse complement.
CCAAAATTAAATATATGCCGCATGTCCCGATATACCATCGGTGACCATTCCTAATAAAAAACACAACATAACCAAATCTATGGTGGGGCCTTGGCCTTGAGCTCCACACCAAGATTATTTACAACATATGTATCCTATGTAATTTAATGCAAGCGGGGTTAAAACCAGGGTATTACAAGAAATGAATCCTACATTACATTTTCAGGCATCATTTCTAGCTTATGAATATGTTGCCATAAAAAAAGGTATGAGTTCCTTGGCTCATTTTTATCATCCATTAATGTAGACATTGGTTTTAGCCATCATGAGCATTCTAGTTTTTGCAGCTCCAACTCTATCAGGTTTTCATTTACATATTCAGAATTTGATGTGAGAGTTGGCCCATGGTCATTGGCATCAAAATTACAAGAAGCCTGTGAAAATATAAATAAAGGCATTCAATTTTGAAATGGATTATTCAAAGATGTGAGCAATGGAATTTGTTGTGCTTAATTATCAGTCTCATCATTTTATTTTCTTCAGGCCCAGATCGGTTTAATATATCATTCCAAGGGTAATAGTGGTCTGTAGTACAACTTGTTGTGAGCAGATTTAAAGGAGATCACTGAATATAAATTTGTTGGAGAAAATACTTTCAAAGCATAGCACAATAGAGAGCTGAGTATTATTCACAATTGTTTCTTCAAACCGAGTAAAATGGAAATCATGTAGAATCCTTTTCAAGGTCTGATGTGAAGTTTATCTCAGCAGCATTAAGGTAATGTTTACTCCCAATATTGGTCTATCGTCAAGAAAAGATGCATGTCGACATGATCTATCTTCAGTTTGGGGGAGACAGTGGTTGTTTTCATTCCTTCTCAACTTCATAGCCAATAAAAAAAATTTGATAATTATTGTGAATGCTCAAAACAACTTTTGCCATCAAGTTCACATTTTGTTTCTCAATTGTCCACATTTTTAATACAAAAGTGTAGAATTTGATTTAAGGATATCTTCCAAACCGTGAGCTGGTTTTTCATGAAATTTTTAGGGAAGAAGCATCATGGTAAGAAGAACAAATGTGGCAAGTTTCAGCTCAATCCAGTGCACGATTTTTGAGAAAATGACCATAATCATCTACAGTCAATTTGCATTTTTCTCGAAATCCGTGATGTGGGTTTCTCTAATTTTTGTGTAGAGATGCATTATAATGGTAATTACTTTCTTGCAAAATTTCAGCCTAACCCAGTTTGTATTTTGTGAAATATTGGTTCAGGAAGTTCAGCTGCAACACATTTTTATTCATGTTTATCTACAAAAGTGCAGAAATTGAAATGGGCATATCTTTCAATTGGTAAGTTGGATTCTCATGAGTTTTGGAAAGGAAGTGAATAATACCAAGATGAACAAGCCTGGTAATTTTCATCCCAATCCAATGTACGGTTTTTGAGAAAATGACCATAATCACCTACAGATAATTTGCATTTTTCTCAGAATCCGTGATGTGGGTTTCTCTAATTTTTGGTGTGGAGATGAATTATAATGGTAATTACTTTCTTGAAAAAATTTAGCCCAACCCAATATGTATTTTGTGAAATATTGGTTCATAAAGTTCAGTTGCAACACATTTTTATTCATGTTCATCTACAAAAGTGCAGAAATTGAAATGGGCATATCTTTCAATTGGTAAGTTGGATTCTCATGATTTTTGGACAAAAAGTGCATAATACCAAGATGAACAAGTTTGATAATTTTCATCTCAATCCAATGTACAGTTTTCAATAAAATGGCCACAATAACCTATAACCAATTTGCATTTTTCTCAAAATCCGTGATGTGCATTTCTCTAATTTTTCTTGTGTAGGTGCATTGGACTAATATAAACCTGCTTGAAAAAATTCAGCCGAACCTAGTTCGTCGTTTGGGATAAAATGACTTCGAAAGTTTTCTGTTCAAAAGGCTGCAACACTGTAAAGTATTGTCATTTTTCCGTTCCGTTCAGCTGTTCAGCTGCAACTCCGTAAAACCTTTTCTGTTCTGTTCAACTGTTCAACTGCAACCCCGTAAAACATTTTGGCATGGGCCCACTATATGCCAGTTAATTAAAACTTAACATGCAGAGTGCTAAACATAAATTATCAACCCGAGGAAGTCTTTTATTTCAAAGTTATCATGCAAGATCTATGCAAGCACAATTTCTACCTGACACTGTTATCTATTGGTATGAAATCAAAACTCATTATAAACTAGATCACACCTTCTTGAAAAGAAAACAAAGCCTAATCCTATTCGTAAATCCAAACTGTAAATCTAATCACACTTCAACAGAATCAATTCTTATGAAACAAGATCTAATTGCATACATCTAAAAGAAGTGTTGTGTTGGCCAATGATCTATCAAAATGAATTAACAAGAGAACACTATGATAAATCTAGTGAATAAAAATATGAACTGAATAATAAAACAACTATAATAAATCCAATGAATGAAAGCATGAACTAAATAATAAACAAAATCTAAACAATAACACACCTACAATCAACACTACCAGTATCTGCTCAGGGAAGAGGGCCCTTCCTCCACTGAGCAGAGATGGATCTCCACAATGAAAGTCTACAACTCCAGAATTAAGAAACTATCATCATGTATTATAATAATGGAATGATTACAATAGATCTGGATCAATTCCTACATAATAACATTAATTTCTCTTCCCCACCTCCTCAATGAGATTGATTACATATTTATACATAAAATTATCTCATGGAAATGAGGAACTCAACCCCCAACTTGTGATCTGTAACAGCTGAAACACGACCATAACTGCTGGCAACTTTGGAACCGACCACAACAGTAAATCTGGAAAATACCTTCTCAAAGAACCACCTGTATATCGCAAACCGTGGCTTTGTTTGGCAATTTCCTTGCTCATCAAGTAAACGAGGATGTTACGCACAAAACCCATGTCTCGTATTTTTTAGATTCATTTCCATTTGCCCGCAAATCGAGACGCGAATCAAGGTGTTCTTATGTGGCATGCATTTTCGGTTAAGGCTGTAACAGCTGGCTATGAGCATCCTATACATGACAAATCACTTCACAAACCATCATTAGTAAAATTATGCATAATAGTCTTCAATTCATCAAATATAATGGAAAATAATCATTAGTAACCACTTAAAACATCAATGGAAGTAGTATGTTGTTTTACGCATAATTACAACAAATGGATGGAAAATGGAATGATAAATGGGCGATAATGGTAAGAAAATGGATGAAATATATGTCGATAAGTGATGGAAAAATGAACAATTCCAGGGCCCAACACAAGGTTGGTGAGCAAAGGTACCCATCTCCTTAAATCATTAAAAAGAGGCACTAAGATAATTGAGAGTGAACTAAATATGGCCCATCAGAGCATGAATCAACACTTATTAGGGTGAACTGATGGTGTAACTCCCATAACTCATAGTGATCTCCTAAAATATAGGTATTGGTCTCCGTAGCTCCTATATTGATGCATGAGTGCACATCAAGTGGATAATGAGCCCTAGAATACATATCCATACACTAATGAAAGTCATAATGACATCCTAAGATAGGAAACTAACATTTAGATTATGGTGGACAAGGGAGGATTACAATAATCCTAACATCTTCTAGCACACAGGGAAGTTACATTCTAACCATGAACCAAAAAATATTGCAAGGGTGTTGGGTATCACTGAACATGCACCCGATAATTAATTCAAAAAACTAGGTATGGAGAACCATGGCTTTGATACCACTTATTAGGATTTAATGAGCATTAAAATATAATAACTTACAAGAGAAAAAAATAGACAAGCAACCATATCACAATAAGCACACAATGTTTACGTCGAAACCCCAAAACTAGGAAAAAACAACATAATGGATCTATTATCTACCTTGACCTAAACCGGCCAAGCCGACCAAGTGAGCTAGCCACAGCTCACCTCCACACCACTTTACAATGGAGCCTCCTTAAGCCTTATAAAGACTTCTTTACATGCAATACTTTGAGCCAATGCCATGGGCTACAAGAAACCATGTGCTCAAACCATGTGTTAGACCTAAACCAAATTTAACTCATTCTTGAGTCAAACTTAACCAATGACTACCTTTTGCCCTCCAAGTTACTATAAAATGAAGAGATTGTGAAACTCATAGCATAAGCACAAGATATGTTGACGATATACTAATTTTGTGATAGTTTTCTAATATTCATATTCCTTGCCATTATTGAGGGACTAATGGTGTTGGAATACCATAAGAGTACTTTCCAAAGGCTTGAACACTATATGGGTGAGATATTTTTCTTATGGAAATAGATATATATTGATTTTTGGTTGTTGTAATTAGTTGTTTTATTCTAAATATGATCATACATAATTGATTAGATACATTGGAAAGGTTTATACCAATCCAAGGGTTTTCTTATTTCCTTTGAAATTAGTTGGAACTACATTTATAATTTGTAAGCTAGTTTTGAATTTATATGTAATTGAATGGTCTCAAAAACATCGAGGAAATTCTAAGTGCATCAAGATCATATCAAATAATTTGTTAGCGTCATCATGCTCTCATGACAAAACCTAAGAGTTATTTTTTAATAAAAAAATAAAATAAACTAACTAACTAAAAACAAAACAAAATGGAGTCTCTTGGTCATGATGTTCTTGAGATTTTATCTCTCATGGTTCTACTCATCATATGTTATTTAGCTTACTACAAGATTGCAACCTTATACTTTCTTCCTAGTATTCAATTACAGTTTATGTCTTCAATCAAAATGATCTTTTTATTCATGTTTCCTTGGCTTCTATTTATTATGTATCCAACATATAGTTTTCAGATGGAGACATTAGTTAGCCAGTTATTGTCAAATTTTCACAAAATACTATAGTTTGAACATAGGAAATGAAATTTTATTTAGAAAAACAAATTTTTAAATCACATTTTTTTGGTATTTGATTGGTAATTGCATAAGGCTGATGTCTTCCTCGTTATGTGTTTCCCACCATGGTGCGGTGGGATAATGTTAGGGTCTTTAAATGCTTTCACTAGTGCAAGTTATGTGACAGATAATGTGATAACTTTGAAAGATAAGTTCTACACAAACAACGATGTGTGTAGGTTTTCATGTTTTCGGTAAACACACTCCACCCAACAAGCTACATGGAGCCACTGCTATTCTCTGTGTCTAACTCGATGCATAGTTGACACACCTTCAAGATTTTGGAGACATCTATCTAGAGTGGCGTCCACTCTTACATACCGAGAGGTGTCAATCTCAGGTGCTCCCCTCCCTGATCCATAATTCTCTGGAGAGGCAGATTTCATTGAAGTTTGGGTATTGGCTTGTCAAAATCGATTCAATACTAGATTGTTCAATCAATTTCACTAGGATCTGCCAAGTTCAAAATAGTTCTTTCATTGGAGGAGCTGATTTGTGCACTGATTTGCAGTTGGGTTGTGGGAATTCAATTGGATTTGGCTCCAAATGGTGCAAATTAGAATGATTTGTCCATTGGGTGGAGAAAAGTATCAAGGAATGATGATTTCAAGAATTTAGTCTGTTGGTTTGGTATGGTTTTAGGTCTCATATGAAGCATTCATTAGAAATATGGGAAGGAGTGAGTCCAAAGATGAGGCCAACACATCCGAGTTTCATGTCCTGTCTGTGGACGAAAACCTTTTGGACAAAAAAATGATTGAGAAACTACCAAAAATATCTTCATATCGAGGTATAATTTGCAGGCATTGTCCTTGTGGATTGAGATTTGATATTCATAGTTATGTTATATATATATATACACACACATATATTGTTTCATGAGTTTGTTGATCGCTCTATGATTTGCAGCCACCACAACTGATAGCGTAAGAAAAGATCTGCAATTCCTTGGGATTGAGGACAATGGACACTGTCTGAACGTTGATGTATTGAACTTGAACTTTGGTTCACTAGGGTTTTGTAGGCTTAGTCCTTACATTCTTCCTGCATAAATTCATAGTTCCTTGGGATCTGAATATGATAAGAATCCTTTATTGAAATGCATAATATTAAGGTCATAAAATAATCACATACTAATGTATGCCAGGGATGACTGGCTATGACTTACTGAAAAGGGTTAAGATATTTTATATCCTTCACATAATTCCCAAATACCAGTTATATCCTGCAAGAAAGGATTACAGTCAGCTATTTCGAATACATCTATTACCATCTTTATTCCAATTATACCATCTTCACAAACGAATTGACCGATAAACTCTCAAAAAATTAATAAACACTCATAATTATATCAACAAAATTTTCTTTTTTCTAAAACCAAGATTCAATACATATTCATATCGACAACAATCCTTTAAGGAAATCATTATAGCTCTATGGTAAAGAAAATCACAGTTCTAACATATAAAGATCTCCTTGTCCTTATTATTCTCATTCACCAAACTCTTAAAACCTAAATAGTTGAATTTCAATCTTTTACTCTCCTACAAGGCATTGCTCTGAAGGATATTGGTGCATTCTACAACGTGCTCCATGAGATTCTGATTCTAAAATATATGCAAGTTCCATACATATAAAAACAATTACTAACTTGCCTTAATCCTCGATGCAATATTAAAACTCAAATGATTTATGGGAAATTTAATCCTTGGAATTATTATGTTTACTCATTAATTTATGGTCCGCATATGTAATTTATACAATCCCTTTAATTATCTTAAAACAAAAATAAATTATCTTGCAGATATTTGACAGTGCATTTATTGTTGGTTTAAATTGCTATATGTTTAGTTTCAATTTGAGAGTTTAATTGTGCAAGTTGTTCATAATTGTTGTTTCCAACAAATTTTTCTCAAGCAATTAAAACTGGAACAACTCATTAAGATGGAAAACAGATATACACATCCCTCTACATAGATTCATGTGGAACAATTCTCAATTTTTATTTTTCCTCTGTATCAGTGATTGTAATAAATTGTTGGGATTAAAGAGAAATTTGGAATGCAGAGAAATGATGTATAGCATGGCAAGTATGGGTGATGATATGACATAATTTACTATCCCTTTATATCTAATATAGGTAAAACTCGACAATGTGTAATAAAAGCTGGAAAATACAAGTTATCAATAAAAACATGACTGCAATTTATGGAGGGAAGATAAGAGAAACTCTCATACACGCAAAGCATTACATATTATGCTAGAAATTGAGTTAATGGATTAACTAAAAGTAGTTGGAATTTTATTGGTCACTAATAACAAACCCTGGGTATCCCACACCACGAAGAAATAAGCATTTTAGGGCAGCTTAAATGTTGTATAAATGGAATTGAAAAGTGTTAAACGTGGGTATTGATTGAACACCTTTAGGGCTAATGGTAAAAGAATGAGGGGCTTCACATTCATTGCTTACCTATGATATCTCTTACGATCCTGCCACGTCCATTCCTCTTACATGATCTCAATGCTTTTAATTAAGACCCTAACCAATGCAAATACTATACGTCTTTACTCCAATAACTTCTCATTTTGTTTCCACCACTTGGGAGCTATGGAACATTATGAAGTAACCGTATAAACAATTTAATATGCAGAGAAACTTCGAATGATTTTAATATTGGCTTCCAAATTTAAGAGAGATTGTGTAGTATTCAATGACATTCAATACATATGTCTTTCCCAAAGTTAATATATAGCTCAAAAACATTTTTAGTTTACCCTAGTGTCTAGTTGTTGAAAAAAAAATCAAAGAAAGGAAAGCGTGCACACTGTGCAAGTTGCAGAGTTTAAATTTTTGTAGGTTTTTCTTGGTTCATGAAGGAACGACCTCTATTTTGCAGGTTGATCTGGATCTGAATCGGGAGCTACAGATTCTTTTTAGAATTCTCGAAACGAGAATCTCATTTTCAAAATCTTATGATTACCTCGGGAGCTCCAAGAACCGAAGAGAGCACACACCGTACAATTTTTAGAGTTTAAATTTTTGCATTTTTTTATTGGATCTTGAAGGAAGGACCTTCGGGAAAGTAGCTTTGATTTGTGCATTTTGATCTGGTTCTGAATCGGGAGCTGTATATTCTTTGTGGAAGTCTTGAAAAGAGATTTGATCTCTTAAATCCTAGGAACAACATCGTTGTAAAGGTTGCGTGAGCGTTTTCAAGAATCCACTAAGATTGCATTGAGATATCTAAGCGACATGGTGGCAGGAGGGGATCCTTCCCCTCCCCCTGAGCTTGATGCATTCAGGTGATTGGTTACAACAAGCAGTAAGAGGAAACTCAATTTGAATCAACAGAAGTTTGTCAAGAAATTAGACAATATACCTTCGGTGGATTTACCTACAGAACGACCTTATCAAATAGCTATCCAATATTGTAGATCGCGGTCTTATTGGCCAGTTCACTGGTCTATGGCCATCTCCCAAGGAAATTGATGGATGAGTTCAGAGGAATTGGAAGCCCTTTATCTCGGAAGGTATTCATAGTCATCTGGTAGGTAAGGGATACTATGTATTCCTTTTTGAAAACTCAAAAGATAGAAATTTAATATTTCAAAATGGTCCATACTTTATGGGCCCTCAAGGGATGTACCTCAATAAGCAGACACCCAATTTTAATATGAGCCAAGATGTGCCTTCACAAGTTCCTGTTTGGGTTAGACTCCCGCATCTTCCTCTTCAGTGATGGAATCCAAAATCTTTAGAAGCCATATGAAACAAATTGGGTGAGTACATAAATAGGGTTGAAAGAAGAGATCAATATTCTTGTGCTAGAATCTGTGTAGAGGTCGACCTAAAGGTAGGGATGCCTGAAGCGATTAAATTGACAGTAGCAAATTGGTCACATGTGTAGGAGCTCGATTATGAGAAATTTCCTTTTAAATGTAGGCATTGGGATTGATATGGTCACTTTGATAGAACGTGTAAGAAGAAAGCAAAGGAGGAAGCTAAAAAAGAGAAGGAAGAACAATGGACTCAAGCCCAAAAAACCAACATAGTAAAGCAAGTCAATAGATCAAAAGGAAAAAGAGGAGAAATGGGTTCAGGAAATAACCCCATCGGGCAACAACAGAATGAAATGAGACGGCTATGAAGGAAATCACATCACAAAACAATTTTCTAGTGTTGAGCAATCCAGAAGAACAAGCTCCAGAGCTTGAGGAGGGGGAGATCCAACAATCTCAAGGACTAATAAGGGAATAAATTTCAATTGCTCATGATCTTGGTTCTTCTGTTGGTGGCTATTCCCCTACATATGTAGAAATGGAAAAAAAGAAACCCATGGATAATTCTGAATCCTCTGAAGAAGAATCCCTTGAGAGTTACTCCAAAAAAGGACATAAATCTCTTAAGAAGGTTCGAGAGGAAGAAGTCGAATGGTTGAAGATGCAAGGCAGTCAAGCCACAATAGGGATGTCTATTGGCAAGAATACTCAGGATAGACCTATAAAGGGAGGCCCTCAACCTTCTATCATAAATAAGTAATGCACATTGTCTCTTGGAATTGTAGGGGACTAGGAAATCCTTCGAAAGTTGAAGCTGTAAAAGACCTCATAAAAATGTCTTCACCCGATGTCCTTTTTCTCCAAGAGACCAAGGTAGATGAGGAAACTCTTCTCTCATTAAGAAAAATGTAATGGAATAAAAACACAGGGATCATAGTGAGTGCAAGGGGTTCATCTAGTGGAATTGCAACATTGTGGGCAGAGGATACGTTTTCTTTGGAAAATTCCTTTACAACTCAACATTGGATATTTACTGAAATTCAACATATTGCAAGTAATATTTCTCTGTCTATTTTTGATCTTTATGTTCCTATAAATTTTCAAGAGAAAAAATAATGTTGGAAGTCTCTTGTAGATTATGTTGACACAAATTTACCATCCAATATAATTTTGGCTGGCGATCTTAACATCACGATGGATCCCGAGGATCAGAGCCTGTGGGAGGGATCCAATGCTTAAAACAATGGATAATTTTATCCAATTATGGGATTTCATAGATTTCAAGCCAAAGAAAGGAAGATACACATGGACCAATAACAGAGTAGGAGCGACCAACATCTCAGCACGACTAGATCGTTTCTTGGTTCATAGTTATTTTCTGGAGAAAAAAATCATTTCTTCTAGCATTCTTCCTAAATTAACTTCAGTTCATAAACCTATAATGCTTTAGTATGAAGATGAAGAAAATATTGGACCCATACCGTTCAGGTTTAATCCACATTGGATAGACCATGAAGTTTTTATGAATATAGGTCTCACAATCTTGATCTCGACCAGTAACAGGATCGACAAGTTTTGTATGGGAGCAGAAATTAAAATTCACAAAACTTATTCTTAAGGAATGGGTTAAACAATATTTGAAATATCCATCTAGTGAAAGAATAGAGGCATTAAAAAATTTAAATGAGATTCAAATGGAAATGGATTAAACATGAATTACTTCAACTAAGCTGTAAAAAGAACAACAAGCCCAATTCAACACCTTTCGTGCTTTTAGAAAGGAAGAAGAATACTGGGGATTGAATTCTTGTAGCATCTGCTTACAAGTAGGAGATAAAAATACATCTTGTTTTCACAAGCAGTATAGAGCAAGACTCCCTCTCAATCATATTTTGAAAATTTCCTCCTTATATGGAAAAAGTTGTAAAGGTCATTCTCAAATAAAGCAGGCAGCTGAAGCACACTTTCAAGGTCTGTTTAGCGAAGCTGGATTCATAGAGAATTATTTAAACTCAGAAATTTTATCCAATATCCCCTCTTTGGTCTGTGAAGAGGTAAATGAAGAACTTATGAATCCATTTATGTAAAAGGAGATCATTGATGTTATTTGGTCAATGGATTCAGATAAAGCCCCAATACTAGATGGATTCTCTATTCATTTTCATAGATTTTGTTGGATCGTAATCAATAAAAATATCCTAAGGATCATCAAATCATTTCAGCTAAAAGCTAAATTTGGTGGATGCACCAATTCCACTTTCCTTTCATTAATCCCTAAAGAATTTAATCTGAACACTTTGAAATATTCTGGCCAATATCACTTTGCAATGCTTCTTATAAAATCCTTTCTAAACTTTTAGCTAATTGGCTCAAGACTTTGTTAGGAAAGTTGATCTCCCCTATTCAATGCGGGTTTTTCAAAGGGAGACACATCTTGGATAATGCGATCCAAGTTCAGGAAGCCATGCAATCCAGCTATCAAAGATAGGAGAAAGGCATGCTAATCAAACTTAATATGGAAAATGCATTTGACGGGGAAAGGCTTTCCTTCCTGTATAAAGTTCTTCTCTCATATGGGTTTAGCTCAGCTTTTGTAAATTTGATAAAATCTTGTACAAATAAACCTTGGATATCACCTTTAATAAATGGAATACCGACAAATTTCTTTCAAGAAAATAGGGGTCTTCATCAGGGCTTCTCGCTCTTGTCATTCCTGTATATTCTGATGGACGAAACTTTGAGCAAAAAGTTGTCCACAGAAAAAGAAGCAGGGATTATCCTGGGCATTAAGTCAGTAAGAGGGGTTGACTCTATCAATCATGCTCTATTTTCAGATGATTCACTTCTCTTGGGAGGGGCCTCGATTAGGATGGCAAGAGCCTCAAATAAATTTTGCAAAACTTTTGTCTCATTTCAGGAGCTCTGATTAACAATAGAAAGAGTGTAGTATAGAGTTGGAACACCGATCATTCAACTATCTTGAATATAGAAAAAAATTTAGAATTTTCTGAGTATTGAATTTGGGATAAGATTAAATATCTAGGTCTTCCTTTAACCCTAATTCAAAACAAACCTTCTCTTTGGATGGAAGTAATTAGTAAGATAAAAGAAAAATTTTCTTCTTGGGGTGGACAATGGCTCATGAAGGTAGGGAAGCTTATAATGATCAAGTAAATTCTGTCAGCTCTTCCAATATATCAATCTTCTCTTCTCCTTACTCCAAAATAAATCATAGATCAAATCTCCAATAGATTGCATCTAGTTAACTGGGATATAGTCAAGAGACCCGTTTCAGAAGGTGTTCTGCAAATCAAATATCTGGGTTTGACAAATCTTGCTGTGGGAGGAAAAATTTTGTGGCAACTATTTTTTGACAAAAAACATTCGATTAGTCAAGTTTCGTGGAAAAAATATCCCTTGGGAGGAACTCTGAGAAATCTATAGGTAGTAAACACTCCCAAAGGCTCTCTAACTTGGAATTTATGTAGAAGAGGACTTGAATTCTTCCAAAAGCATTTATATCGCATTCCGTGGAATGGAAGGAAAATTCTTCTTTGGGAGGATAATATTCAAGGACATGTTCCATTATCAACCAAACCCTCTCTCATAGAGAACAATATTTGGCTTGTTAATAAAGGGTTATTACAGTTAGTAGATATATCAATGTGGGAAAGCAAAGGAAATTGGATAGATTGGCAATTTACAGAACTGCCAGAATGGCTTAATTCACAAAAAACATTTGTTGCTGACAGAGCTGATAGGAAAATATCCAAATAATCTTTCAATTAAGGATCATTGGGGATGGGGAAACACGGGAAAATACACAACAGTTCTAGGTTACATAGTTCTTCAATCAATTTTCCACCATCACAACCAACGTACTTCTAGAAATCGGTTTGGAGCTCTCCATGTGTGCCTAAGGTAAACTTCTTCACATGGATGGTAATGCATAAGAAGGTGTTAACTAGTGAAAATATGGTTAAGAGAGGATTTTATGGCTCGTTTAGATGTTTTTTATGTCAACACGCTGCAAAGACAACATACCATTTGTTCATTGACTGCGACTTCACTCAGTAGGCTTAGGTGATGATTCTAAACGGTTTGTTGGTGTCTGCACCTGTGCAAACTGAAATTGTAAATTTGTTTTAAATTGGAAGTTAAGGTATCCAAGAAATAGTTTAGTTAGTCCCATATGGAGTTAAATTTGGCAAGCTATTCCAAAATTCCTATGGTGGAAACTTTGTCTTGCACGAAATGATTTAAGTTTTAATAATAGGTCCACAAAGCCAGAAATTGTAGCAATAGAAGCAAAGGCTATGTTACTGGAATTAGTGGGAAATCAAATTAAAATTGATCCCTCAACAATTGAATATCAATGGATTGGTTCTTTGCAGCCGAAAAAATCTCTGAAGGAGTCTGGTAAGCCTTTTATAAAACCAAAATGGCAAATGAGACTTCCGAGAAAAAAAATTTCAAAATGGTGGAAAAGACAAAATAAAGTTTCATTTTTTTTTATGGATTGTCCAAAGGAAACCCGGGGATAGCTGGAGCAGGGGGGGTGTTATATTATCTGGGAGGAATGTTAGAAACTAGCTTCAGTTGGGGCTTAAGACAAAGAACGAATAACCAAGCGGAAATACTTGCTCTTTTAAAATCCCGTCAGCTAGCGAAGGAATCCAGGCATAAAGACCTGCAAATATTTGGAGATTCATAAATTCTAATCGAAGTTTTAAATACTAATAAAAAATTCAGCAACCTGTCCTTGAACAGTACTATGCAAAGGCTTCAATTCATCTTCATTGAATTTGACTGTGTTTCCTTTTTTCATATACTCTAAGAATTGAATACGAAGGAGGATTATAAAGCTAATCGACGCTGCCAACTTCCTATAGGAATGCTAAATCTGAATGAAGGACCTATCTTGAAGCATCAAAACCCATAGGAAAGAATAGAGGGGCACTGCCACTAGTATCATCACCAGAAATGATTCTTTTTGGAAATAAGGAAATGTAATCATTGACACATTTGTAAATTGGTAGATGGCTATGGCCAACCAAGATTTTTAATACAAAAAAAATAAACATTTTAGTTTATATATATATATATATATATACCTCAAACTTTCACCAACATTTCTCTATATAACATGATTTTTTCAAAATTCTTAAAACATAGAACATGTTAGTTATTCATCAGTTTTAATAATTAAATACTGATAGTGTATGCATATCCATTGATCTCTATGTTTATGCAACATATCTTTTTTCTTGTGAATTATAAGAAAATATGAGAAACAATGGAAGAATCATAATGCATATTTATTCATCACTAAGAAGCATGGAGAGGAGAATGAAAAATTGGAGCCTCGTATAAAAATGAAGTGATCCGTTGAAAATCCTCACTACTAAAATAGTGTTAGTTTACTATCAAATTAACCTGTAACGACATGTGGCAATGTAGGGGATATTTCCACCACGCGGCTCTTATTTAAGTCTTTTTCTTATAGCTAATGTAATTTAACTTGCACAAAATACATAAAACAAGGATAACACTAACAGATGGCATTCCGCTAGTAGTTCCCATTTCTATGGTATGCAGCTTTATTCCTTCCCAGTAGTATTACGCTCTGGTTAGTGATGCGTGGGATTTATGTGGTATCACAGACCGAGTGAAAAGAGAAAGCACCCCTAGCACCTTGCCTAGCGTACCCTCTTGTCCTGGCTTTCCTTCGTCCAGAGGGGATTCCTAACTCGCTTTTTTATTATAAAAATATATTATTTAATGCATGTCAGTAGCCCATACGAACTGACTATTAGGCCATGAAAAGTGATAACTTTACATATGAACTTGAGGGGGAAATATGAAGATGAGTTTGCAAGTTCAAGTATTTTTGGTTCATTTTAAAACTTTTTTTTCTTAGCGTTAGGTTTATTAATTCTTATTTAAGTTCTCCAATTGAATATAAAAAACTATAAAAATAAACAAATAAAAATATTTATTACAACAAATCTATAAGTCTTTATTTATTGTTAAACCTTCTCTTCTCTCTCTCGTGAAAGTACTTTTTGAAAGGAAATAAAAAAGGGAAGTAGAGGAACTCAAGAGGATTTAAACATTTGCATGTTGTTGCTTGAATTCCTTTTTGAATATCACTATAACATCTATGTGGTTAAAATCCCTCAAATAAGGAAAAGGGTTCATGGCATCAAAGTAAGTCTATTAATGCAAAAGTAAATTTAGGAAAAAATCTCTAACATCGATCATCAACAAATGATCCTTCTTGTTGTTTAAATGGAGATAATGGGCCAATCAAGTGCTAAACCATATATCAAGTATCATTAATATTTATGATATATCGAACCATCATGTTGGTCATGTATAAGACATGATTGTGACTATTAGCGAGGTAGGTGTGGGAGGGATCATATATGATCCCAGAGGAAATATAGTTACAACAGTTTCATGTATCTTGGGTATAGCCACTAACAATCAAGCAGAGATACGCTATATTTTTTAGTCTAGAGCAAGTTATTTCTCTAGATATCCGGTCTATAGTTGTAATTGGGGATTCTCTTTTGATTGTTTCCCAATCTAAATGTCATACTCCTCATATGAACAATTATTTGGGACGTTTGCAAAAGATAATTTCACGTCTTCTTCACCAATTTATCAAAGTCCAATTCTTTCATGTTCATTGTGACAATAATAAGCATGTAGATATTATTACAAATTTTTCGTCTCAACTTCCATGTGGGCATGTAAAAGTTAATGGAGGACTCCCAACAATTATTTGGTTACCTTAACCCCATTCACAATGTGTTCCATTTCATGCTTTATGATCCTCATTAATCTCTGGAGAAAATGGGAGAATCGAGATGATAAAAGGACAATCAATATGTCAATTTGCATGGTTAGAAATGCGTGCTTTGATTTAGAGGTGGTTGCAGTCATTTATTTCTTACGTGGATGCCAGCTTGACAGTACAAATTCTCTAGCAAGTTCTTATTCGATTGTGCCCCTCTAAGGATGTAGTATAATACAAATATTTTGTGTCTCTCCTTTTCAATTAGCCCATCATTGCAATAAGGTGAGGCCTAGTTCCTGTCTTGGAATGCTTCCTAAGATATTTGGGTTCTTTGATGGTTGCACCTACTGCCTAAGGGATTGGATTATTCATGTTGAGTGGGGTTTATGTGAAGTTTTGATCGCTTAGGTTTCTCAGTTAAGAAATATCTGGTGTGTAATTGGGGTTTGGGGATGCCATTCTCCTATGGTTTTTGTTGTTCAGGGTGTGTAAGGTTTGTTCAGTGGTTCTCTCTCTTTAAAAAGGGAAGGCATTTCATCTACTATTTCTTGTGTTCAGTTGGAAAATATATGTGTCTTTCTTGTGAACCATCCAAGTACGAATTTCTTGGTTTGAGCAAATTCCCAATTCGCTATGGATATTGAAGATTTGGTGTGAGACACCCATAAAATGTTTCTGGACAATGAATCTGCTATTGTTAATATCCATTCTCTGTTGAATAGTGTAAACCTGAAGATTGATCACTTGATGAACGATGTCCATTAGGTCTTAAATAATGAACTCTTGGCCCGTATGGAGGATGTGGAAAGTATTTTACAATAACTCTTGTCTTTTGTGTGTTTCTTGGATGATCGAGTTGATGATTTGGAAGGCAATAATCATATTACTGACTCTCGATTGCATGAAATTTTTCTCGCAGTTGAAAATGTGGAGGGTATGGATTAGTTGTTTCATCAAAATGATTTACATATTTCTCGCTCGGATTTGCATTTGGATACTTTCAAGAATAAATTTCAGGATAAAAAATACCAGCTTGAACAATTGTAGGGGAACATGGGAAAACATGCACTTCTTCTTGGTGTTTGGGAGTTAAGCACTTTGGATTATATGGGTCATAGGGAATCTGAAGGCTCAGACACTCGTCATCCATCTCCAATTGTCAATGTCCCAATATCATTTGGAAATGAAGATGCTGAGGTAGAAATTGAAGGAAATCTTGAAGTTACTGATCAAGATTCATCCCAGAGGATGAACAATGTTTCCTTAAACATTTGTTTTAAATGTGTTATTTTTGCTTTTTTGTTCTCGATTAGTTTGTAAGAATTTAAAGCAATATGAATGTAATCATTTGCAACACTCTGTTGTGTTTATTTTGGATGTCTATAACTAAAGTAATTTTAAGCTTTGGAGATTTAAAACTCACTTTTTATCTGGAAAGTTATAATCTTTCTTTTTTTACGCTGATTTGTTTCAGCCTTCAATACAAAAATATTAACTATTCTTGTTAAAAAAACACATGATTATGACTATTGATTAATGAAGTACATGAAGAAAGTATGGCAAAATATGATGGTAAAGGAAAAATCCTTGATCCAATATATTCACACAAATATTACCATTATATAGTACAAAGAAGAATGCCACCTCAGTGAGAGATATTCTCTAGATCCTAACACCTTGCATGGTGACTAGGCTAGGAAATCTTCTCCAAATCATTTAGAGACTTATCTAAGATAAATGACTATTATCCCAAATAATAAATACAATAATGTGACATTTAACTTATGTGATTGCTAATGTACGCCATAAGGCTAACATTCCCCCTCTCAACCACAAGTTTATGTATCTGTATCAACTAAGTAATAAACACTAATTCCAAAGTTGATATGATGGATCTTTCAGAAGCCTTCCTTTGTGCTTCAATGAAAAATATTCTTGTAAAACCGTCAATCTGAATGGTTCATCTGAAATAAACTGAAATCCTGGAGTGAACAGCTTCCATGTCTACTTGACAATTTCATCATTTTCCGAGTGATTTAACTAGAAGAGGTTGGCGTCTTCTGCTAATTGGTGAAGATCACCATGCTGCAATCAATGAAGTACTCTCTAAAATGAGCCATCAACATAGTTATGCATTGATTAACATCTCAATGCATCATAATTCTACCATCCATAAGCTGTTGTTTTCATTAGTCTGCCATCTACAAACTATTTTGACTTTGCCATCTGCAAACTATAGTTCTTCATCTGCAATTTTGGAGTTTGCCACCTGCAAACTATTGTTTCCTTTTGAAATTTGGAGTCTTCCATCTACAAACTATTTTTTGTTTCCCATTTTGATATTTGGAGTCTGCCATCTACAGACTAATGTTTCCCAAACTTGAAGTATGACAACCATCATCAATATTCCCCCCCTTTGTCAGCTGAAAGGTGAGAAGATATGGGTTTTCATGTGGTTTACCCTTAACCATTTCATCATTGTACCATATCTACTCCCCCTTTAAAAAGAAAGAGTATTTTTAAATGTACCCCCCCCCCTTAAGATGCAAGAGAGTGCCATTTAGATTTCAACTCAAAGTGGGCATGTGAAAACATCACATGTTATCTCATCCCGTGAGGGACGTGCTCAAAAGCTACGCCATAAGGGGACCACTGGAGTTATATTCTATTAGGTGCTACAAGATAAGTCTTTACTCGAGATTGTACTCTTCGGTAATACTGATGCAACTTCTTGGTTGTTGATTTCCATTCCCAAGGATTGATCCACCCATAGTGAATTTTTAACCTTGCGGGTTTGTTTCTCTTGGAGCATTTTTCTAATGAATTATTCTTCTTGCAGCCACAATGTTGACAAGGATGGAAATCAAAACAATTTGTCTCCAAATGACCAACTTGATGACAATGTTGGCATTCAGGAATTTCTTCGATGTGATTTTCATAAGCTTGTTGATTAGCTTCTTCATGGACTTTTTGATTGGATTCTTCATTTATGAATCATGCACTGACAAACTGAATTGGTCTGGAGTAGTCTCAAATAGAAAAGTCACATCTTTTTCATATCCAAGTCCTTTTTTTGTCTATTGTATCTAATTTCTTCCCAAGGTCTGATGATGGGCTTGGAAAGATCATTTTGAAGTTGTTGCTTTGACATCATTTGAGGTTGATTTTCTGCATGTTGTTGAATATTTGAAATGTTTTCTTCATTAAACTCAAAAGAAAATGCATGAACTATAGGTTCATGAATACCTTCATCTTCATCTTCATTTTTCTCTAAAGTTGGCTCACTAAATTGATTCTTCACTGAATGTTGATTATAATAATCATCTTCATCATCAAATAGAGGGTTGTGATGAAGAATTACTTGATCATATCACTTCAATGATTCCTGATTTTTGAGATTCCATATTTCATCATTCAGTAGTTGTGATTGTGCTTGAAGAAGTTGAACTTTTTCTTCCGACACTTGCAAACAAGTTACCACTGATTGAAGAGTTGATTTGTTGAGTATGACTGTGTTATTTGCAGTAGTGATTATTAGAGTGTTCAGTAAATCTAACAATTCTAGACTTCGCTCCATTTGAAAAACACTTGAACTTCATGCTCGCTTGATCTCGATTGCTTGGATTGATTTGTTTTCACGCTCGCTTGTACTTGACACTTTCACACTCTCTTGAGATTTTATGACAATTTTAGGATGTCGACCACAACCTGATCATGCACCCCAAAATGTGTTTTTATAATGATTGATGAGGAGAGGGTGTCGGGTTCAATCGAAAATGCACCCAAATACAAATTTTAGTGTGACTTTATTTCAAAAATACAAGTAAACTTACAAAAGGAGTATTGCGAGTTACATTTGATTGTGAATTTGAAGTTTAAACTTGATCTTCACTTGCTTCTTTGACAATGCTTGACTATATGTGCTTGGCAATGCTTATTTCTTGTGCTTGTTGAATGATCTTTTTATGATGCCTTTCATGTATGCAACAAGAAATTACAAGGGTGAATTTTGCATATCAAAAAATAGACACACAAAAATAATCATCTAAGATAATAACCACCATCCACAAGAACAATGTCTTTATACCCCTCATTCAATTTGGGGATAGGCCAAGGACATATCCACTGCCAATTTTTATTTATTTTTTATTAAAACTTTGATACATTTACTCTCAATACTCAATACTCGAGAGTTTCAAGTTTGTCTTTACAATGAATTTTTAAATCAAAAGCTTTTACAAATGGACTCTTCTTGTCTTTATATATATTGATGCCTAACAATAATGTCTCACTCTCAATAGTGGCTAATAAACTTTTTACAAGGTATCAATCATCAATTCCAAGGCATATTGCCCACTAAATGCACTAGTGGCTAGACTTTATGGTTCCAACCTCCATTACAATTGTTCAATATCTCAATATTTCAACCCCATTGGTTTTTCTAAGTTTCCATTTTAACATATGGAAAATTTATATTAAAAAAAAGGCGTTCAATGGTTTGATTAATATAAACTAAAAAATATTGACCATGTATGTCATTTTTGCAATCATTAAAACCTAGAGTATCCTCCAACAAGACATGATCTGCAAAGGTTGAATATACCAATAATTGATGAAGTGGAGGAATTCTCTTTGATTCCCAAACGGTGGACGAATGCTTTGATTCCCAACTCACATCTCCAACGACAACATTAATTACGATAGCTCACAGCTCCATTGGAAAAGAGAGCGTGCTCCTCCTCCGTGAATTCTACTATGCACGGGGATCGGGCGTTCCAGCTGGCGAGCTCAGTGAAGGGAGTGCGATTCGGCGGGCAGCTGATGATAAAGAACTTTAAGGTGCACCGAGCGTATGCTCTGGAGTTCAACCAGATTCTTTGCATTCCCGACGGGAGATCAACTCCTTTCCCCCACAGTGGCCGCTTTTATTCCAACGAATTTCACTATTCTTGCCCATCACGCTTATGAATTTGCAGGCTTTGTAGATCACTGGATCCACAGAGGTAGATCGTTGTAATTCGGTTTGCTGATCGCAGGTTGAAAGAGATCACGATTTCAGATGGAGAACATCTTCACGATTTCAGATGGCGAACATCCTTCACAGATTACTGATGAATCCAGATCGAATTGGCAGATCGCTGGTCCTGGTTGGAGTCGCTGGTCGCAGAAGATCACTAGATCGCTAGTAGATGCTGGTTGCTGGCAGATAGCTGATGGAAGAAGGAAGATTACATCGATTTGGTAGACTGCAGATCACGAATCGGCAGTATGATCGCTGATGGCAAATGATCACGATTTCAGATTGAAAATCGTTGATGGCATATCACTGAAGATGCCTCACGTTAGAGGAGATCACTGGCTATTTGGGCCAAGTCCCAGGACAATGTTCAGTGCAACCGTAGATCCTAAATAAATAAAGAGCTCTGTTATAAATTTCTCAGCCTTCATAAGCTTCAAAGATTAAAAAAATGCATAGGAAGCAGAATACTCTGGAACTTGCAGCAAACAAAGAAAATCTGCTAAAACGTAGAAAGAACTTCAAGAGCTCAGATTCAAGTGCTAAAAGGGCTTGTTATTAGGAAGCGCCAAGCCGAGGGGAAAATCTCTAATTTTGGGGAAAGAGTGAAGTGGATGATGTAGCAAACTCACACACTTGCAGCAAATAAATAACTCATCATCCATGGATGACTACCATGGAGAAATCAGACCCTTAAGAATTATAAGAGCTCTGATACCAAATGAAGAAAGTATGGAAATCCTTGATTCAATATATTCATACAGAGAGTACAAAGAAGAATTCCACCTCAGTGAAAGATATTCTCTATATCCTAACACCTTGCATGGTGACTAGGCTAGGAAATCTTTTCCAAATAATTTAGAGACTTATCTAGGATAAATGACTATTATCCCAAATAATAAATACAATAATGTGACATTTAACTTATGTGATTGCTAATGTAAGCCATAAGACTAACAGTACAAAATAAACTATAGTAAAATAAAGTTAGACCAAGTCATACTCAAACTAACCTCTAATGTAGAAATTTTTTAACATATCCCTTTAAGAACAACTTAGGATAAGAATTAAAGATTTACAAAAGCGACAAAAGAAAGGAAAGAGACATCATATCCTACCCATTGTTGATGGAAATTTCTTGAACACCTAACATAGAGGGTAGACAGAAAAGAATGCATGGGAAATTAGTTATGTGTGTAGCGCTTTAATGCTAAATTAGATGATAAGAATGGACAAAATGAAATGGCTCCAAAAAATGACATAGATGTTTATTAATTAATTTTGAAGCTAAATGAATTTGACAAAGTTGTAGGAAAACATTAAAGATCCATAGGAGTGATGCAAATGAACCAAGGACTTATGATCCAACCAAGATGTATTGAGATGGAATCCACAAAAAGGCACACATATGAAGCCTAGATAAATGGATTTCCATCATAATTTTCAAAAGAAATAAATTTTTAATGCCTAAAAGATCTAGATTTTCTCAAAGGAAAAAAAATATTAATGATCAACAAGATTTCCTCATGCCATACATGATCTGCCTCTTAGGAAAAATGGAGTGCATGAAACACCACATGAACCAAAGTGGATGGGTACAAGGGAGAAACAAAATTTATTATAATAACAATATGGATATAAAGAGGATACGTTGCAAAGGCATAAGGTAAAAACATTAACAATAATAATCATAAGTTCTCCAAAAAAAGAATGGTGCTAACACAAAAAGTTGAAGAAAACACCTCTAATGTTAGGATAGAAAAAGCGATGTATCTGAAACTTTAGAATAGTCGAAGTGTTGTAGTTGAAGCTAATACAATGTAGTTGCAAGAAAAAGAAAAATTATAACAATGACCAAAGAAACAAACAAAGATGCTAGCCTAAATGAAATGATAGAAAACTGCTTCATGAACAAGAAGCTAACACTTAGTCATCCATATGGTTGAATGTATTGAAGATTAAGAAGATGATATGCACATGCACTATAAGGACAAAAAATTATAGTGGTCATCAAAATTGCACCAAGTAGAAAATAGTGTTAATGTAAAAAAAGCTAGACAAGGTGCCTTTTTTACACTAAGGTTTTGGTTATTAATATCAGAGAAGTAGATGTGAAACAATGCTCAAAGTATCCAATACCTTATCAAAATGATATATATACAAGATCAATGGCTTTTATAATTCCTTTTTCATGGTGTCCAATACCGTTGGAGTCATTATCCAACCCACACATCATTATTTGGCCTAATTTTCCTAATTTACCACTTATCCTAAGTTATTGGCTTGAATATGTGACTGCATCATCAACTAGATCATCCTCCTTCAATCAGGGAGGCTAAATGTGTTTTCTCCTTCAGTCGGAGAGACTAAGAGAGCTTTCCCCTTCAATCAAGGAGCAAATATGGGTTGATCTACATGACCTAAGCGCCCCAAATCAGTTAATTGATGGTTGTTCCACCAACTTTCAGTTAAATTGTAGCTATGTATGCACCTCCATCATTATTTTGCCTATTTTTGGTAATTTACAGTTAACTGGAGTGATTTAAGGTGCCTCCAACAACTTTTGGTGACTCAGTTCAATTCAGTTCACTTGATCTCACATAACTGAAGTCATACATATGCCCTCACCTACTGATTGACATGCAATTGAATTCTAGTTAGACTCAGTCATAACTTCCTCTGATTCAGTTAGAGTTGATTATGGTTGTGATTAGTGGTTAACTGATGTGTCTATTGCAACTAACTAACAACTAAGCCACTCTCATGTATGCAATTCAAATGACCTCCTTGGAATTCAAAGTGTCTAGCTATTCATGCCAGTGTATGACAATGTATCTTTAGTTTTGATTAATGATAACAATTTTATAGTTGCAACTCCTAATTGCAGTGTTTTCATGTCATTTTTCTGTGTAATTGATCCTTGAATATTCTGTAAGTTGTTCATTGGTCCTCACATTACTATAACTCAATTTTCATATGGTATCAGAGCCACGACGGGACAAGTCTCTTATTCTCCAACAATATTTCTTGATGGATCTATGATGCAATTTGAGCAAAAAGCTCAAAAATTCCATCGCTACACCAAAAGCAGATATTTGACCACATAATTCATGGGAAATGGAATTGTTGATCAAGCTTGCTTAATTGACTAAGCCAAGTGTGAAGAAAAATTGAAAAGTGCAGGCTGTTCAACCTTACGGTGCCCTTTTTTATGTTTTTGTAGGTTTTTCAAAGTCTTTCATTGCATTCACTATAGCATCATCATGGCCCTTCTGTGAATATACTCACTCCTTTCAATTACCACCAATGGAAGGAGGACATGGAGATTCAACTGCACTCCAAAGGACTCTATAGAGTCACAATGGACACAGAAATAGAGTTGAACCATGTTGTTGACAAAGCAAAATATTGGAATAAGCTTGATGAAGCATGTGGATTTCTGTGCCTTTCAATCTCTAGAGATCTTATTTTCCACATCACTGGGTTGAAGACTCCGAAGGAGATTTGGGATTAACTTGCCACTCAATTTGATAATAAAGATGACCCGAGGATCTATCAGTTGGAGAATGTGTTGATTTCTCTAAACCCAGGAAACTTCAAAACCATGAATGATTTCTTCACCAAATTCAAGCACTTAGTGCTCCAGTTGAAGCAGTGCAAAGTTGAGAAGGAGGATGATCAACTCATCCTAGCCATCCTCTCAAAAATTAGCCCAGATTATTTAGTCTTTGTGTCCACATTCCATACTGGGAACCTCACAATCCCAAATTGGAAAATGTTGACCCTCAATGCATTCATTGAGTCTCTCACAAATGAGCATGACAAGCTTGTCCAAATGGGGATCATCAGATCTTCCAAGGACCAAGCGTTGTTTGTTGGAGGACCCAAGGCTACAAATGGAAAGGGAAAGAAAAAGAACCAAAAGAATAAGTTTGATGATCCCAAGGAAAAGGAGAAACCTCAACAGCTGGATGAGCCCTCGAGCTTAAGATAGAACAAGCACAAAGGGAAAGAGGGAAAAGAAAAAATCAGATGTTCCTATTGCGGAAAGGGATTTCATCCTGAAAGCTCCAACATGAAGAAACAACTTGATTCCATGACTCTTCTCCTTGAAAAGAATAACATCAATCTTCCTGAAGGTGCAAGGAAGAGAGAAAATTATGATTGTATCACACAGCCTGAAAGAGGGCATGCCCTCATGGAAAATGTTTCGAAGCCTAGAGATCTCCTCATAGACTCTGGTGCTTCAAACCATATGGTGGCAAGAAAAGAATACTTTTAATTCCTGGACTCCGACAGCAGCATTCCCATCCACATGGAAGATGATTCTCAAATCATATCGAATAGAAAAGGTATTGTAAAACTTGAACATGGAATCTTCTATGATGTCCTGTATGTTCCCTTCTTGGTTTCAAATCTATTGAGTTATATCAAATGACACACACAGGATTTCCAAAGAGAGTTACTTTCAGCCCGAATGATGTTGAGATATCAGAAATTGCATCCGTAAAACTCATTGCAATAGATCTAGCGAATCATTCTGCTAAAACCTATGAGTTTTCCAAGTTTGCGCCTAATGCAAACACTAGTGCAAAATGAGGAATTAACTACTAGGTGACTAAAAATTCTAGTCACCATAGGTTTTTCAAGTGATTTGCTACTAAATATGATCAATTTTGATTGACCCAACTATAAATGACTAAAATCAAAGACTAATTCAGTCACCAGTTAACAAATATGACTATATAATAGGTGACAGAGTTAAAAATGACTAATTTAGTCACGGCATAAAAAATGACTAGCTAGAATAATATGAATTGGTTATTTATGTTTGTCATTTTTAATTGTGTCATGGAAAATTGCAAATTTGACAATGAAGTGTAAATTTTGTAAACTCTAACACCTTCTATTAGTAATATTGGTTCCATGCACCTCGATCTTTAAATATCCACCAAACCAATTGCACAAATTTTCTCTTGACCATCTTTATCCCTGTTGCACCATTGAAGCAAACCCATCTAAGCGCGTTCCAAAGGAAAATTAGGCTCCTACATCAACTACAAATTATGTAATAGAACCAGTACCATATCGATACCTAACTAGAAGAACCATAGCCGTACATCCCCTCGAGAACTGACCATTCAAATGTGCCACCTCCACATAGACTTACCAAATGAATCCAATGCATGGCAAAAAAACACGTCCACTTTGGATCTGTGGGATGAAGGTATTGTTTGACCCCTACTCCCCTATCTTTGCAAACGATAGGCCGGTTCAGGATCTCGTGATGACCAGTCGGAGCGCTTCAAAGGTATGGTTCTTGCCACTTCGATCATGTTCATCACTCCAATCAATAATGAGTTGTTATGGATTTTTATAGGTCTCAATGCTGCCAGAGTTATTGCTTTCACTTTACATTCTCAATTATCACTATCTCCAACCTATGCGCTCATAACCATATGCATTTTGAGCTTTCATCCGGGGAAAAGCATGAGCACCCTCCTGCAATGCCACTATTTGCAAATGTCAATGGTTTTTGCACATCAACATTCCTCACACGCTCCAAAGGAAAACTGAAGCAGACATTAGAAGAAGTGATTAAACTTTGCAAGGAGGTTTACTTATTGTAGATGTCATTGTAGAGCAAGGGTCGAACGATACCTTCAGCCCACAGATTCGAAGTTGACGTGTATTTTTGGCCATGCATTTGGATGCATTTGGTAAGTCTACGTGGAGGAGGCACATTCGAATGGTCAGTTCTCGAGGGGATGTAGGGCCCTCATCTGTGGCTGTCACCAGTCGTCATCTCGAGGAGTATTGATCAGTTTTTGGTACCGATCAAAGTCGATGATTTGGTCGAGAAGTGGCGACTACGACCGGCTTCTGAGCCAAATCGTCGACTTCGTAGACTACTCCATTTATAAAACTAAACAAATTATACGATAATTATTAAAAAAGTATAATATACAACCAATTAACATAATTTATATAATAAAATTATAAAAATAAAACAAAAATATATATAACAAAAACAAAAAAAATCTATATAATTTATATAATAAAATAATAAAAACAAGAGCCATGAGGTGGCAATGTCCCCGAGGTTGCTTATAGGTGTTGATATAAGATGAAATGATAAGAAGCTATCAGTAAAGAAAAGACTCTTTTGGATCAAGCTATTAACAAAGAAAATATGCCTTATGAATAAGGCCACTAGCAATTGTCTCACAACATCATTGAAGCATACCCTTTTAAATGGATAATACCTATTCTTTTGCATGGATGTTTTCCTTCTAGTTTTTCCTTTTTATAGCTTTTGTGTCAGATAAATACCTTTTAGTAAAGGTGGAGACATTACTCAATGTAACACAAAAAAAAACTATCAAATACTTCAAATTCACCTAAATGCTTTGGCTAACTCACCTAAATCCTTAAGCCAAAGAAGATAATTTAAATGTCTTGCAATATCTAAGTTTAAGGACCCAACAATATATGATAAGTTAAGCCAGAAAAGAAAATTTAAATAATTTGAATGCCATGCAATCTCTAAGTTTAAGAACTTAAAAATATATGATAAATGTTAAGACAAAGAAGATAATTTAAATGCCATGCAATCTCTATGTTTAAGGACTTAACGATATATGAAAAATGTTAACAAACTTTTCTGGTTGTTAGTAGTTATCCATGAGTTATGTGTAGATGATGTGTGTAATCCATACATCATTGTTAACAATAAACTTTGTGACTTATTATAAATTTATTAAATTTAAAATATAAATATGTGAATGGATAAAGTGTGTCTAATTCATATCAATATTGCTAACAATAAATTTTGTAATCTAATGAGTGAATTATTATGAATTTATTAAATTTAAAATATAAATTTTTTAACTTTGGGATAAATGTAAATTTATCTAAAGTATAAACAATAAACATTTTTTTGTCAATTTAAAAACCACATGTCATTCTAAATTAATAATAAAATGTCATTCTAACATAATATGTCATTCTAAATTAATAATAAAATGTCATTCTAACATAATAATAAAAATAAAACAAAATTAAGCAAATCCACATGTCATTCTAAAATAATAATAAAGGAAAACCAAATTAAGACATTTTTTGGGTTGCATAGGTTTCCCATTTTCAACTCCACCTTGTTAAAGTTAAAAGAAATATATATGATGAACTAGCTAGAATAAATTGACAGCCATATTGATTTTTAATAATAAAAGAAACATTAGGCAATACATTAACTTGTAAGGATTGTGAGAAAATTGTAAATTTTTTATAATATTAAAACTAAAAACTAATTTTCATAAAATAACAGTTATTAGATATCAAAACCACCTTGATATCAAAACAAAGAATTTGTTTTCTATTACATATATGCACCCAAATTAGTTTTGCTTCTTTCCACTAGCCAATATGGTAGAGACCAGCCAATATGGGAGATATTTGTAGACCCCTACTTAAAACTTGATTAAATAGAAACCTAGTATGAAACTCTAAGACAAAAGGGAACCATCCAAGCACTCCTACAGGGGTAAAAATCAACAGGCCCATTACATAATCACAACCATGTGCAAGAGCCCTTACCTAATCCCAAAAACCAATCTTAACCACCACTGATCTGCATGTTTGTGCTCTGCAATTTTCAAAAAATAGTAGTTGGAGATATAAATAATATGGGCCTTGTGAGGAATTCAAATAAGTATATTTACGAATTATGTCATTCAAATCAACACACTTTACCATAATCCACTGGATTCTAAAGAGTCTGCATAGCAACGTTATAACTATTTGAATAGACAATCGAAAATCCAAGAAGAGAAGCCTGCAAGTTTGCAAGTGTCGGTTCCCACTTTTGATTGAATTAGTATGATGCATCATTTAGTTTCTCGTTACATGGCCTTCCAGCAAAAGCTAGGTATGTTCTCTATGAAGGCGAAAACCCCAATATAGACAGACCGATCACCAGTATTTTTTGAGCCCCTGTATTGTATACATCCTATCACAAACTCCTATCAATATTAATATTCCCAACTACAAACATCCATTAATGGTTGTAAAATGCTTGTACATTGTTCTTACAATGTTATGCACTTCCTTTTCATAGATCTAAACTTCCTTATAATCTCTTCAAGCCTAACCGTAACCCTAAATCATAATAAACTGCATTTTTCTTCCCTACTTTTAAACTATAAAAACCACATTCAAATAATTTCAAAAACACTAGACTTCCAATATTTAATCCCATGAATATGAATCTCGAAATGAGAGAAGAATAACTGAAGTAAGGTTGTAACCTGTATATATTTTGAACCAAGACTAATGAGATAATCTACATACCGCGAGACATTAAATTGAGCTGCACATTTAAATCGAAGGTTTCGAGGGTTGAAATTAAAATAACCGACTCCGAAATCAGCATTTCTCGTACCAATGTAATACAGGGACTCGCTAATAATTCTCAAAGCTTCTTGTGGTCCTAAGATACCTCATAATCGTGACTGGTATTCCCTCAGATATTGTATTTGTTGCTCAAAACTTATTACATTCTGCAAAAACATGTGAAATGCCATCCCTTTCAGTACATGAAACCAACCAAGTAAGCATGCAAGAGTATAAACAATGAACACCGAGAATAAACATCCCCATGTTGTTTTTTCACATGTTTCTTAATAGATAAAACTCCATCAATACATAGAGCAGGTCAGAAATATTCAAGTTTTTATAGATATTAAAACAAATCAAACGACCACATACAACTGAACACAATTACAAATATCTCGAGCAACTAAACACAACAATTGCAAATACTATACAACACATGGCATACGAAATGTGTGAGATTCATATTGTACTTGTGTATTCTAACACACACTATTCAAATTGCATGATGCTTATTATGAGCCAATTCTAAAGGGAAAAACTACACTATGATGGCCAAAGCCTCATTACTACTCATGCTTTTGCTCTTCCTCTTGCCCTTCGCCTTTCCTCATTACTTGTTCTAGAGTCCAGGAATCTTCGCTTTGATTTTATTCACCATCCCAGGATTTTGAGTTGAACTGGAATAACCAGTTTGAACCTGGCTTCCTGGAAGCATCCCTTTGAATTTATCCACTAGCCCCGGCTTTTGAGTTGGATTAGAATGAGCAGTCTGGCCGGTATGACCAGTCTGGGTATGAGTCTGGCCTCCTGAAATATTCTCTTTTATTTTATCCATCATACCCGCCTTCTCATTCGGATTATGATGAACAACCTGTGTTTGGGTGTGGTTGTGGGCCTAGTACTCAGCAGCCATGATAACAATACTTATTCGAAAAGCTGATAGATATCAATAAACAAATTGAAGGATATATATCAGAATGAGTGTATAGAACTTTGTGAAAATTGTAGATGAAAAAGGATTTCTATGAAAGAGAGACAGTAGAGTGTGTGCCATGGCCTTTTACTTACTCCACTCTCTGAAGTAGCATTGTCATAGCCAGATTCGGCTAAGGCGAATGTGACTCTGGTGATTAAATTGTCCGACGTCAGTTGTGGGTTGAGGTATGCAGGGATTGTTTCTTTGATAGCCAAGACCAAATTTGCAGTTCAAAATATACAGAAATGAGACAGAAAAATTATTCAATCCTTGGAATGTATATAGAAATATAAATGTTGAGTATTTGGAGGTTATACCCAAGAAATATGAAGTAAGCTTTCCATTAGAGATTCAGCGTCACTAGTGTATTGATGTTATTGTTGTTGCCATCATCAATAGTAGAGTCTCCTAAAATAATTAATGCAGGAAAATGTGGTGTGCCTTGACCTTGAACCACCTCTGAACTTGAGATTAAACAAAAACACACTCAGGATGAGAGTAGTCGTGATGAATTCAAGCTTCCAGGAGGCTGCCATTGATGGTGAATTTTGATGCTCAGCTGCCATTGATGGTGACTTTTGCATCTATGTATTCTATGTTTGCCTGTTTAAAATAATCATTGAAGAGTGGTGCTTCAAAGATGAATGTAGAGTGTAGAAGCAGTTGAATGGTTCAATGAGTTATTAAAGGTACCATGAATTCTAATGACAGTTCAATAAATGCCATTAATAAAAATCCAAGAGACCTTAGTTTTCATTGTAGATGTAGGGGTTCCATGAGTAGTTGAGATATGAATTGACTTAAGTTCACATTGCAGATGTCCCAGCTGCCATTGTAAGTGATATTTAGGAACATTCATGTAGACATCATAGTCAAAACAACTGATAGGGTTTCTTGATTGGAAAATTCAGGAGAGCAAAGAAGTGGACAGTGGACTATGTTGTAAAACCTACTTTGATTTAAGAAGTGAGGGTCAGGGAATCTTATCCTCCACATTCTGCGCTCCATCTCTTGTCCCATGAATTTAATTCGGTTCATTGTAATAAATACCAAATTGCTATAAGGCATTATGGCATGGGTCGACAGAGGACTCGAACACATTACACATCATCCCACTTACTCTGAAAAAACCAAGTTAGTGCCGCTAACGTGAGCTCGTCGCCTACGCCTGAAGTGGATTCTCGAGATCATGAGGTTAGCTGCTTCTAGGAAATAACCAAATGACAAAATAACAATTAAAATAATAATAATAATAATACAAATAAACCTCCAGCTTCTCCCGCGGCCTCCAGACCGAAGCTCCTCCAGCTCCCCTCCTGATTCGGGCCTTCTCATCCATGGCGGCCGTTGGATCAGGCGCCTCTCCTGCGCGATCAGATCGCCCGCCTGTTCTTGCAGCTGCCTCATCCATGGCTGCCCCGATCAGTGCCGGCCCCTCTCCTCCGGTTCCGGTTCCTTTCGTTGGCTCTCTCTCCTCTCAACGGAGGGACTGCCCTTCTTTCAAGGACGTTGCCTCTCGACGGGGGGAGCCCTCGGTTCAGCCCTCTTCGATTCCGGAAGCCCCAGCGATCTCCATCCAGATGCCGAATGAAGCTCTGGAGTTTGCTTCTGAGTTATGCAAGACTTCCTTGGTTTGCAGATTCAATGGCTTCTGGCCTAGCCTGGCAGACCTCCGATCCTGGATCTCTTCTGCTTGGTCCCCTCTGATTGAAGGTGAGGTTGTTGCTTGCCCTTGTGCCAAGGGTTTCTTCGTGGCTATTTTTGAATCCATTGAAGATAGAGTCAAGGTTTCCAGCTCAGGGCCGTGGTTCTGGGGCAGAGCAGGGATGTCCATGAAGCCATGGACCCCTGACTTTGACCCAACCACGGCCTACATCTCCTCCGCTCCGGTCTGGGTGAGACTCCCTTCTCTTCCCCTGCATTTCTGGGAAGATAAATCTCTTCAGTCGATTGGAAACGGTCTCGGGAAATTTCTCTGCAATAGTCCAGATGAGAGTATAGACCGAACCACGTTTGCAAGGATCTGTGTTGAAATGGACTTCAAAAATGGATTCCCAGCAGAAATCAATCTTCTCAGCAAGGGCTACTCTTGGACCCAGAAGATCGACTACGAGAATCTCTGCTTCAGATGCAGGGTCTGCTTTGAAACAGGGCACATAGCCCGTAACTGCGAGAAATCATCCGGAAAAAGAAGATTGCCCCGAAGCCAAAGGCCCACTTGGTGGAAAGAAGCACCTCCGGAGAAGCAAGCTGAAGGGAAGACCCCGGCACCAGACCCAGAAGAGGAAGCCGAATCCGTCCCCAAAGAACTTGCTCAGGGGACAGACCCAGTAGAAATACCTCCGCCCATGTCGCCAAAGCCAACCCAGCGAGTCTCAAGCTGGGCTGATATTGCAGATGTCGAAGAAACACAAGGTCAGACGGGAAACCATGATCAAGGCCAAAGCAGCGAATGGCAGAACGTATCAAATAATAATAATAAAAACCTATCCAACATCGGGCAGCTGTAATGACTCGAAGCCGAACAAGCTCACTGAATTAGCTACCTTCTAGTAGCAATTATTGAAGCACTGAATGACAGAAGCTCTCTCTTCTGATGTAATGAACCCAGTGGCTTGCCACTGTTTTTAATACAAAATCTTCCATTTGTTATTGTCTAAAAAAAATAAAATAATACAAATAAAAAACATTGTAAACACAAATGTATGTTTTAAAAATTTAAAATAAACTAATCCAATTTCACCATATATAAATTTCCTGCCTCGTCGTGGACATAATAATAAAAATAAAACAAAAAAATCTATATAATTTATATAATCAAATAATAAAAATAAAACAAAAAAAATCTATTCTGCAAATAGAGTTGTCTACCCAACTCTCAACCCAACAGCTATCCACCCACCTCTGTTATGGCATGATGGCATATTTTCCTAAACCCTGTGGAGATTTCATCCTCTAATTCCATTAATGACTATTCAAGCTCGTTGGCACCAAACAGCCTGTCCAAATAGACCGTTGGTGCCAAATATTTTGGGTTTGCTAGAGGTTAGGAGTGTTTAGTGGGTTATGAGGGCAAGTACTGTGAATTGGGTGGCATTTTTGGTCATGTATGAGGCCACCCACAATACCATTAAGGAGATTGGTATGGAGATTTACCATTGTTGAGGGTTTACAATTTTGGCATTACCATCGCTGCCAAGATAAAACAACACTGGAGAGAACCTGGAGGATAGTGAAGAGACAAACTACGAATTTCTGCATATATAGAGTCAACATCACCTTCTTCCCTTACAAAAACCCTGGTAATTTTCTTGGTTCAGTGTGAATTGATAAATTTTTCCCGAAGCCTACGTGGCTAGGTTAAAATCGCTAATAAGTTTCTTTTTACTGTAAATTTTTATTATTTAGCCCGGGCATTGACACCAACCCTTGGCATCAAATCAACTCCCGACATCACCTAGTCTTGTGTGCTCTCTCGTCTTTGCAGCAGGTTACTAGCTCGCTAGTCTCAAGCTGTGTCGATCCAACCGACCACTTGCAAATTGATCTAGACCTGGAACTGGAACCCATGGCTTTGATTTCTTAGCCACCCTCCTTCCTAATATTGCCAAAGGTTAGAGCAGCATCTACGCTCAACCTCATGCTGGAAAGTATGTGTATCCACCCCATTGCAATGATTCTTCTCACTCACTCAGTATGACCCAGATTCATCTCTTTTTACACATAAAATAAGAGATATATGCAAGGTTCCCATTACATATTTAAAATATATATACCATTTATATTGCATATTTACATGTGGGTATTTGTGGGAAATATAAGTTACATGTGTGAGCTTCAACCCATTTCCAGAATCATGCTCAATACCCTCTTGATATCCTCTGTTATGTGGCATATATGTTCAATATTGTTTGCAGAGAGATTCAATTTTATAACTCGTAGATCTGATCCGTTCTATATTGAATCTATTCAATGTTTGCAGAGAGGCATGATCTTCAACCATCGAACTCCCGAGAGTCAAGGAGGCCAAGGTAGGAAGAGATTAGGAAGAGTTTACATGGCAACACACTGTAAAGTTGTATGTTTTATGCAACATTTCCCACACCTTCTTTCATCAAATGATCCTAACATAATTTTAGCAGCTCTTTAAGCTCTTTCAGCTCTTGATTAACCCTTCCAAGATACACCTGAGTGGAAAACTGCCAGGAAGTGCAATGTTGAATCGTCATTTGCTTGCTCTATCACAAGGATGGGGAAGTAAAGAAGAAGGATTGGGCCTGTCCTCGTGTGTTGTAGAAAATGGTTGTGATGAAGCAGCAAGCCAATTAGGGTCGACTTTACATTTTGAATTTTATTCTGAACATGGTCCGGACAATGCAGAAAGCTTAAATGATGCAAGTCTGTTAGGTTTACAAGTAATACACATTCCTAATTTGCATTTACAACCAAAATATCTGGTTCTTCTAAAGGAGTTAATTGATAAATATCAAATACCCAGTGAGCTCAAGTTTTCCTTATGGACTCGAATCAGTTATACACGTGCATTTCCTTCTCTGAGCACTCGCAGACGGTTCAACTGCATTCAAATTTTGGCCTTTATGGTATTGATGCAATTAAGTGACAACCATACAAGTAATACACATTCCTAATTTGCATTTACAACCAAAATATCTGGTTCTTCTAAAGGAGTTAATTGATAAATATCAAATACCCAGTGAGCTCAAGTTTTCCTTATGGACTCGAATCAGTTATACACGTGCATTTCCTTCTCTAAGCACTCGCAGACAGTTCAACTGCATTCAAATTTTGGCCTTTATGGTATTGATGCAATCAAGTGACAACCATGAAGAACTGGGGGCATTTTTTTCAAATGATCCTGAGTTTATGACTGATCTGATGAAGGTGTTGCAATCTGAGAACTTTATACTAGATAACATTAGATCAGCCGCTATGTGGGATTTAGGATACTAGTTTGCGGTAATTTCTGCATCTCATGAGAGGAGTGAGGTGTTAAATGTTCCAAATATTGTTAGCAATGCAACAAATCATGTATTTTTATTGAGCTTTCTGCAAAAGGCTTTCATGTCATTGTATACCATGGAAGCATATCTTGTTGCATTATTAGAAGGGGCTTTATATTTTTTTTTGGTATATGTAACATCATCCTCGACTTTGCCAAATCCTATGAGAGAAACTGGACTTATTCATGCCCTTCTGCCTTTGTTAAAAGAAACCAATTCTTGTCATACACACCTTGTCATCTTTGCTGTAAAGATTCTCCAAAATTTTATGGATTACAACAATCCAGCAGTCGCTATGTTCAGAGATCTTGGAGGTCTAGACAATACTATTAAGAGACTACAATTTGAGGTTACAAGTGTTTTGGAGTTGTCAGCAGAAATCATTATTGCATCTTCAACATATGATGATGATAAAGGCCAAATTCCATATTCTTGGAGGTGTCTTATCAAGGCTGTACTCAAGGCACTGGGATCAACAACGTATGCCACAGCAAGGCCTGTAGGCTCAGAGGAGAGTACATTGCTATCAAGCCTATCATTAATATTCTATCATTCCCATAAGTTTGGTGGTGACATCTTCTCTTTAGTTGTGACACTTATGAGTGAACTCATTGATAAATATCCAACTTGTTTCTCAATGCTGCATGCAGCAGGTCTTACAACTGCCTTCTTTGATGTTATATCAAAAGATTTACTTCTCCCTTCCTCAAAAGCACTTTGCTACATCCCTAGTGGTATTGATGCACTATGTCTTAATAATACAGGATTGCAGGCAGTGATTGAAAGAAATGCCTTGCAATTTCTTGTACATGTCTTCACATCATGAAATTATTTGCTACCATTGAATGAAGGGGTTGCTCATTTGGCTAGTTCGATGGAAGAGTCGATGCACCATGTCCCTTCTCTAAGGGGACCTGGTGTAGATGTTATCATTGAAATTCTTGAGAAAGTTGCTTCAGTGAACGACATGGGGTTAGAAGCCAAAGACAAATTGGATAGTCATGTTCCTATGGATACTGATTCTGAAGAGAAGCATAATGAAGGTGTTGGAACTAGTGGATTGTCTGCTGGAAATATGACTAATGAAATTTTTCTACAATTATGCATTTCACATGCCATGGTGTTTGTGCATCAGGCAATGGAAAATCCTGAAACTTGTAGAATATTTGTTGAGAAATAGGGCATTGAATCCCTTATGAGGTTCTTGACTCTTTCAATTATTCCACTATCATCAGAAGGGATGTATGTAGCTATGCACATGGTTGCAGTTTGCAAAGCATTCACGCAGCAACACTCAGTTTCCCTTGCAAAGGTATTTTCTGGTCATCTGAAAGAGCATCTCAAGACTACATTAAATGTTTTGAAACCTGTTGCAAGGAAAATGTCATGATGATATGAGGAATGTGGTCATCCATTGAGGAATGCAAAGGTATTCTGTGCTCATCTGAAAGATCATCTCAAGACTACGATGATATGAGGAATGTGGTCATCTGTCGAGGAATGCAAAGGTATTTTGTGCTCATCTGAAAGAGAATCTCAAGACTACATTAAATTTTTTGAATCTTGTTACAGGTACTAATTGATTAGCTGCAGAAGATGGACTGAATCGAAAAGTCTTTTGGTGCTTGTTTGTGGTACAAATTTTTGTCTTTCTAGTAGATGCTACTAAAGAGAATGCATAATATATATGTTCACTTCGTAGGAATAGGTGGAAGTATATGTAACCTTGCTTAAGCATAATCAATAAAACTGCTCATGTTTAAAAAGAAAAATCAAAGTTTGAATTTTTTTGCGAAACATAGTTTAACAATGCTAGTTAGGAATTCAAATTATTGGAGTTATAAATAAATAAATAAATAAAATATTAAAAAAAATGAACAGAACTTGTAAGGAATTCAATACCTTGGCATTGCAAATCAACCAGAACATAATTAAAAATAAAAACAAAAACACAAGATTCTAGTCTAGTAGTTAAACCCTTACCTTCGTGGGCTTACCAATCTAATGAAGATATTCTTCGAGGATAACAATCGGCCATGACTGGACAACCTCCTTGAACATTTGTTGGGTCTCCAGTGTCTGACCCTTCTCCAAAATCGTCTTGCGAATGAACTGGAAGTCATTTTTAGAGTCGTAAATTATCTCTTCAACCCCATTGGAAAATGTCACAATGATATGAGGAATGTGGTCATCCGTTGAGGAATGCAGAGGTATTTTTTGCTCATTTGAAAGAGCATATCAAGACTACATTAAATGTTTTGAATCCTGTTGTAGGGACTAATTTAGTAGCTGCATAAGATGGACTGAATCGAAAAGACTTTTGGTGCTTGTTTGTGGTACAATTCTTTGTCTTTCTAGCTGATGCTACTAAAGAGAATGCATAATATATCTGTTCACTTCGCTTTTCTTTCATCTATATTGGAATTTGAGTGTATAGGCGTTGCAACTCTACCATCTCTAGGATTTTCTTTCTTTTTTAAGATATAATTGATTTAGGTTTTAGTGGATTTCTAGATTTCTGTAATGATATAGGTTCAGAGTGATCATTTTGAGGAGTTCTTTGCACCTGAATTAGAAAAGCATCGGTGCATAGATGTTTATAAGAAGAATACAACAGAGGTTTGAGTTCTGACTACATCATATTTTTTTGGTGAAAGTTCCATATTTCTTGAGATGTAGACCAAACAATGAAATAACATATGTATTTGGCTTACAGCCTATAATACTATTGCTAACATCAGATTTTTCTATGTATTACAAGAAATACAAAGAAACAATAGATAAATCACACACCATAAAGCACATATATTTCTCCTAGAAATATCACAGGAGGCTTTGCTCGACTCCAAGAATAAATATACAACAAGATTTTAACCTCAATCAACAGTTGAGGGATAAGTTGCAACAGTCAAAGAAGATCGAAAACTGCAGTTTGACCTCCAGACCTCAGAAAGTTTTATTTCGTGTTTGGTTAAAAGTCTCGTCTGACAAACAAAAATTTGTCACAATTTATGTAGCTGATGAAATATCATAACGCCTATTTACATAAGAAGCCAAGAATAGACACAATACCTACATGGCTTCATACAATTTTCTCTTTTTACGGGACATCATAATATGTGACGTAGCCTTCAAGTCATTTGCATCCTTGTCTGGTCCATAACCTATGGTCGGAGCCTTCAAATCATCTACATCCTTCTCTTCATCTTCAGAATATTCAAGTGATTCATGTATTTCCTTTCCTGACAACGATGCATAATATCGAATGCCTTCAAGTTCCTTTTTCAACTCTTCTTGATATGACCTTTCAATTGCCATTTCCTGCAATAATTGATAACTGGGTATCAAACCGATCTATTACTTACTGGAACATCCATAATCTGAAAGTAATATTTTGAGTTTAAAAACATAGTAGCTGAGGAATTCTTCACAAACATCTTGGTTAAATAAGAATTAATTGCATATAAAAGCAATGGAGTTACCTTTTCACCCGACCATTTGCACCGATCGGACAACCTGGCTCGCGTGAGCTTTCACATCACACGTTGCTGGTCGTTCGATCGGTGCAAATGGTCGGGTGGAAAGCTAATGCCTAAAAGCAATTACCTCTGTACTCCTTTATGTTGCTGCATTAGCTTCATTTCAATAGGCAATAGAATCTGCCAGTATTTTTTGGGAAACATTGATAGCCTGATCCTCCATCCCTATCATAGGTAAAACTTGTTGATTTGTTGTTGTTTGCAAGTGCTTAAAAATTGTTGCTTTGCATGTTGATTCGTTGTTGTTGTTGTTACAAAAATTACTTAATAAACACATTGCTTGGAGTTGAACAATGCAGAAACGTGTATGTGGAATTACAAAACAATTAAATCATACAGTGTGGACATGATCAGTTGAGTTACAGTACTTCTCCATGAGGACATTGATTGCTCACGGTATATCATTGGATTATTACTAATGTAAAATTTATTAACACTACCAAAACCAA
Source organism: Pseudotsuga menziesii (assembly GCA_001517045.1). Lineage (NCBI taxonomy): Eukaryota > Viridiplantae > Streptophyta > Pinopsida > Pinales > Pinaceae > Pseudotsuga > Pseudotsuga menziesii. The sequence goes on along the minus strand of LPNX010977093.1, from coordinate 232,434 downwards.
TTAAGGATCCATGAAACATTTTCAAGTTCCACAAGGTTTAAGAAAACGCTTAAGGGGAGATTTTGTAATTAGGAAGAGTTTTAGAAACATTTATGCATTTATATACTATCAATTTTGGATAATGTTGGCTCTCATGGGAATTGTTTTCCCTAGAATCCCATAAAGGTTTAAATTCATTTGATTATGAGAAGGGTAGCATGGGTTCAAGGGTAGACTATGTGTCAGCTATGAGTACAGAGTATCTAGTAAGGATCTCTAGTGTTTGGGTATGTGGTAATAGGTATAGGGTATAAAAGATACATTTTGTCAAAAGAGCCAGGCACTATAGAAAAAATGAATTCCTCTTCTATTGAAATTAAATGTTATGTTATTTACTATTAGGAAATGGATATTTTGTTCTGTTAAATTTTAACATTTGTTATGCTAATATAATGCAGGGGAATGGTTTTTATTGGATTGAAATGCTTTAACAAAGCCCTAGAATTTTTTCAGCATGCGAGTGGGTAACATGCTCTTAAGTTGGTTCTGCAGCTTGTTTTCTGCTTCACCATTTTTTAGAACTATTGTAGGATTATTGGAGTTTCCAATCATGTTATTTTTGGTGCAGCCAATTATATCCCCAACAACAACTTTAATTGCAATAATTGTGGAAGCATACAAAAAAATTGTCCTACTTTCTCTCATTCAGACTGGTCAGGTTAGTTCTTCACTTGTTAGTTGTGTTAATGTTAATATATAGCATGCTTCTATGAAATACTTTGTTTTCCAGAATTTTGTGTTGAAGTGTGATAAGCAAATGATGTTCAATTCAAATAAAAGGAAGTGTGTTGAACAACCATGTTCCATTCAAATTCAAACCCACATTTTTGGCAGTTTGAATAATGGATGTCATTCTTGCTTATAGAAACAAAGGTGTTAAGACATATCAGTTATCCACCTTGCTTGTGTAGGTTCTATACATACATACAATATCAAATGAAAATGAACTAGTGAACTTGTGGAATGTAGTAAAAAATCTGTCATTATAGCAATATTGATTCTTGTAAATTATCTATACATTGTTAGCTTGTGGAAATTTTCCCAGAATATGGTAATAGATGCTCTTGATATGTTCATTCTTCCTTCATTTTTTTCTTTTATAGCTGACTTTTGTTCTTTTTAAATTTATTACATGTTCCAGCGTTCCCAAAATATACACCTACTGTTGTCCAAAGAAATTTGAAATCTTGCACTCAGGTATATCCGGTCATTGTTGTACAGCAGACCTAATTCAGGTTTTGTTCAAATATTCCAATAATTAATATTTGTTAATTTACTATTTTCACTGATTTGTGAAATGTGTTTTTGTCTTGGTTTGATTGGTTGTCTATCATATCTTTAATTCTGGTAGGACCTCATTATTGGTGTTAAAATCTAGAAGTGTAACTTGTATTCACTATTCAATTGGAGTATTGCATCCACCTATGCAATTGTTAAGTATAGTGATGTAAAGAGCAAGGTTATGAAAACTAGAACCAGAATCAGTCAAGGGTCACACCTGGAGCAGAACAAAACTGGATGGAGAGCTGGGTTGGAGAACCATCATCAAATTATATACATGAGGATATCATGGATAATATAACAATCACACCATAAACCTAGACCCAGTTTAGAGAGAGACAACATAAATATTTGAAATATTTGAAACGTGTAAGAGGTGATTTCGAAGATTAAACGTTTGGTTCTAGTCCTTCTGGTTTTTAAATCAATTCAATCCATTGGTTCAGTACACAAATGGAACTAAGTGGATATTTTCCATGTGAGAATTGAAAATGTGAAGACACTATGCATGATAAGGATGGTACAAATTGCAAAATTACATATGAAGTTAGGGAACCTAGAGGATGCAGTCACTATAATAGCTATCTGTATAGAAGAGGCAGTGAGAAACCTGAAAAACACAGGTCGAGTATGAGTTACAAGGTTCGTAGAGATGATGAAAGAACCAACTGTCGAATACTAACTGGGGGTTATATGGATTGTAGTGAGGATGAGAGGAGAATTGGTTGCAACAGGTTAGGCTCCATGAGTCATAGATATGAAAAAAGGAGTGAATATCATAGAGGATGGAGCAGGTGCAGAGAAGAAATCTCAGATCCAGTCAATTTCAGGAGACATAGAGCACAAAAAGGAGGCATTGGTGAAGAAGCAGGATTAGGAGGAGAAGAAGCAGGCGTAGGACAACATCAAGAAGTAGCAGTGGAAAATCACACTCTAGATCCCTTGATAGGTGTTGCAGGAAATGTAATTTAACTTCAAAGTATGATTGTGGAACCAAGCAAGTAGAAAACAAAAGGAAAAAGTGGAATTTGGCATGCAAATCACATGCCTGTCTTGAAAGAAGAAGCACTTATGTCACTGAACATAGTTATTAACTTATTCCCAATTCTTCCTGCGAAACTTAACTTGTTGTTGTAATATCCATTCTTGTAATAGCAAGAAGAGGGAGCACATACATTATTCAAGTGAGTCTGATGAAGGTGATTCACTCAGGAGGAGAAATTATTGTTGATATACATGGGTGTCATGCAAGACCATATTCATGTTCAGGGTATGTTTGTAAGGGAATTCCATGTAATGATTCTCAGTTTGGTCTGTACGAAACAGTTAGCACCAAATCTAAGACAGCTGCACCCATCAGAGGATGCAGGAAGAGCGCATCAAGTTCTCCTTATGCAAATCACTGTGTCCAGAATCCAGATCTTTGTGATACTAGACCGCTAAAAGCACCTTATGACCTTAGGGAAGGTTCTTCGAATATTAATGAGCAAAATGAATTATGGTCAAGTTTTACTGGGAAAAGGTCAAATTTGTTTCTTGACAAACTGAAACTGAAGAATATCAAAACCAGTGGTTGAAACTTAGCCTAAAATCTCCACAAAGTTCAGGGCTTAAGGTGGAAGGTATTTTTTAAAATGATCTAAACCTTTCCCTTCCTGATTTTAATGAAGAAATAAATAGAGAGAGCTCATCTCCAACACAATTATATGGAATGGGTTTTATTCTTCTGGCAGAAAAAATAAAATGAGCTAATACTGATGGATTTTCGGTTGATACTTCCCGCTTTCACTTTTCAATCTGTAGACCTCCTGTTGAAACTTCCTCCTGTCCTCCACCAAACGAGAAGATTCATTTTTTAAATGCAACACATGCATTGACAGTGCTACCTAATTTGAATTTACCAGAAAAAATATAAACACGAATTCTGGTACTACGACATCAATATTTTAGGGGAAGTTGGTCTCAGTTTCTGACCAGAATTGCCATTATTCATCTACAAAATAACCACAGTGTGCAACACTGCAGCAGAGTAATTTGGGTACATCAGGTGTCTCAGGTGAGTAAATATTGGGTACATAATCGAAGTCAAATGCACATCATATTGAAATAATTTCCATTATTCACCTACAAAACAACCACAGTGTGCAACACTGCAGCAGAGTAATTTGGGTACATCGGGCGTCTTAGGTGAGTAAATAATGGGTACATAATCGAAGTCAAATGCACATCATAATGAAATGTTTTCAATATGGAAACATTTCTAATTATGTTACTATCTTGTTTTTTTACATGAAGACAATTTCCTGGTTTCTAGGCATGCTCTTCCACCAAATCAAGGCAACAATAAGACTGCACATCTCACAAATTTTCCTTACAATGAGAAAGGTATAGTTCTGTGTCCAGAAGGTTTACTATCACGAGGGGAATCTTTAAATGTAAAGCTTATATAAGAAATTTTGAATCTTATTTTTTTCCCAAATACAATGTAATGAATGTAGATTTCAAAGGATACACAGTCCATGATTGTATATTATATGGAGTTAGAAATAATTGAATTGTATATTATATGGACTTTGCAAAGAATTTTATATTCAAGAATTAAACTTTTCCATATAAAATTCATATTACATTCAGCACACTAGATATTACATAGAGTTCACGAGCTTTCTCTTATCGTATCTTTGTAATTTTCTTGTCCCTAACACAATTCTTAGAAATGTCTGAACTCTTTATAGATTTGTTAAAGTCATAAGAGGACTTTGTCCATTATTTTGTTGTTTTTTTAGATCTTAATAAAAAATGATCAAGAGGGTCAATTTATTGCAGTAGACCTCATATGTGAGTAGTCAAAAGATTGTTATTGTTTATTCGTGAAAGTAGACATGGCATCGATATCTAAATACATAATACCAAAATGTGGTTTCTTGTGATTGTGATAATCCTATTTCATAAACTTGTCTCTAAAGTTGTTTTCTTGTAAACTGCAGAAGCATCTTTATCAGGTGTAGAGCCTATGATGCAAAAGATCCGAAGTGAGATTCGACATGTGGATGCACAAATATTGGCAGCAGTTCTCCAACAGGTTTGTACGGTCTTTCAAGCATTTAGTACATTTTGAGTGACTTCATGTTCGTAACTACTCTTTCTCTCTTTGCACTTCATATGAACATGCAGCATGTAGTCAGAACCTAATTTTTTTTGTTCAAGTACAGATCCATATAGATTTTCTTATATGGAGTCTGTAAAAGATTTCGAACTCATGGTAAACAAATTCTGCACTGTAATACAATTCCTACAGAAAACCAAAAAAACAGAAGAACTAAGAACATATCAAAATAGCTCTCTAATAAATGCTAGAATCTATAAACACATGTTGTATAAAACAATAAACATAATTCAATAGACGACTACCAGAAATTGTCACTGCTTTTATTAATTCTAAACATGAAAAAAATATACTACAAGGAAATACCCCTAAACTGCTAGCTGTTAGAGTTAAGACTCAATGAATGAATCCATACCCCCGCCCTCTCTCTTATAGATCTGAGAAGGGAATAATAGGGTTTACAAAAGTAGATTTTCATGTGATTGAAACTCATAAATATAATTTACTTGATCCTAAGTCAAACTCAGAAAAATAATTTTCTTTATCATAAGTCAAACTTAGAAATAGAATCTCCTAAAAATAAAACCAAATTGAATTTTAATTTATGGTGATTCCTATCTATGTTCCACTGGTGGCACTGGCACATGCCTCTAAGATTATTTGATGGTGGCACATGCCTCATCTAAGGCTTTCTGGAAGGTGCATGCATGCTCCCTCTCTCTCTATAACTGAGTGATGTGCCTCCTTCTTGAGAACTGTGATGCACCCTGTCTATCTTCTACGGTGCTATTGAACAGGTTCCCAGATCTACTGCTGTGATTGTCAGTGATACACTCACTAAAAATATGGACTAGTGGTAATATTTATTCCATGTCACTTGTAAGCCTTCCACTGTTTACATGGAACTAGCAAAGCATCTAATAGAGAAAGTAGAAATACAAGAATTGTTTCACAGTTCTTAAAAAAGAGGAGAAAATAATAAAGCAATTCCAAACCTAAACACATTAAAGAAGTTCTTCAAGGAAAATCAAGCAGCACTATTCTCATATATAAATACATTGGGAGTAGAGCTTCATGGTTTTGATGTCACATACATAGATATATTTCAACAAAACATATGCCTCACTTCATATGAATCTACAACATTTAGCTAAAACATTATTTTTGTAGTCCTATATAGATTTTCTTATATGAACTAGTGGAAATCTTTGTTCCTTTTAAGCCTTCCATTCTATACATGGATCTAACATGTACAAAAGAAATTAGAAATACAAGAGATGTCGGACACTTCTTTAAAATGGGGAGAAAATAACGAAACAATTCCAAGGGGGATATTGGATTGTCGAACACACTAATTCTTGGATTGGTTATCATTGAAAATATTTGTTTCTGTAAAATGTGATGGATTAACATAAAAAATAATTATTATCAAGTTACTATAGATACATAAAGGCTTACATTGTAATAGTCCTTCAAGTATTTCAAATGCATTTATTAAGTGCACAAATGACTTGAAGGACTAGTACAGGGTAAGCTATTATGGATCTATAGTAACTTGATAATCATGACTTTGTATGCTTGAATGATGCAAAAATTGTTTGAATATCATCATTATCAGGCAATAACAAATTATTAAAGGGTTCTAGCTCAATGGTAGAGCACCTGCCTAATTATAGGCAAGACGTTGGTGGTTTGATTCCTCTGTACCCTATCATAAATTTGTGACTACGAAAATGACTAAATTCGCATATATACGACTATTAGTAGCTAATTTCTTGTATCTTATAACACGACTAACGTTTAGTAGTATTTAGCTTAACGCGACTAACGTTTATTAGTATTTAGATTAGTCATTAATATGTTATCATCTAGTAGTTTATTTAGTCGTATATTTGGTCATTAATTGCTGCAATCAGTGACTAAATCAATGACTAAATCCGTGACTAAATCAATGACTAAATAATTGACTATCAAGGACTAAATCAATGACTAATCATTTACTATCAATTACTAAATCAATGACTAATAAGTCAAGCTATTAATGACTAAGTGAAATACGACCAGCTATAAGATAGTGGAAATTAGCTACTATTAGTCACCGACTCAAAAATAGTCATTTATAGCCTGATTTTAGTCATTTTTTTAGTCATTAATTTCTCATTTTGTACTAGTGAAATCCTACCTCCCTTCTGACTCATGGGAATGAGGTCAGTCTGTTGTGGCATGAAATATTTGGACATCTAAACTTCAAATACTTGCAACAACTTCAAAATAATTCCATGTTGGAAGGCCTCCCTACCATCAAAACCTCCAGTGGAATTTGCAAAGGTTGCATTGTCGGCAACACCCTGAGCACAAATTTGATCGGGGAAAGGCAAGCAGTGCTACATGTATTTTGGGGTTAATCCATTATGATATCAGAGGTCCTATGTCTACAACATCCATGAACAGTTCAGGGTATGTTCTCAATTTCATTGATGACCTGTCGAGATACACATGGGTATTTTTTCTTTCTCAAGAAAAAATCTGAATTTCTTGAAAAATCATTGAATTTAAGGATTATGTTGAGAATTCTTCTAGGAGAAATATAAAGGCTCTTAGATATGATAATGGAGGAGAGTACATAAAATATTATATTATTCAAATATGTCCTAAATATGGCATCCATATACAACACTCCATTCCCTACACACCCCAGCAGAATGGTGTAGCGAAAAGGAAGAACCGAGCCCTAAAAGAGATGACCACCTGCATGCTTGAAGCTAAATATTTACCTACAAATATTTGGGCTGAAGAAATGAATGTTGCTTCCTACATTCAGAATAGGTTCCCTCATTCATCCGCGAAATAAAAAATCCCTTTCGAATCATAATTTGGTCACAAACCGGATGTGTCCAATTTCAGAGTTTTTGGGTCCAATGCTTGGGCTCGAATTCCACTTGACAAGAGGAAGTATTTGCAACCGCGGAGTATCGAGTGTATGTTCATTGGGTATATAAAGGAATAAAATGGATACAAAACCTTGAATATCACAACTAAAAATATATTCATAGAGAGAAGTGTTCGCTTCGATGAACCTCTCCAAGATGTGGAACTAGTCAAGGAAGAAACTGCTGAAATTTCCTCCCATTTTGATGATGATTCTGATGATGAAAATGGAAGTGTGAGATCTGATTTTTTAGATATTATGTCTGATATTAGTGAGAATAATATATGAGGTTCTAAATAATATCCTAATGTTCCCACTCATCTCCCAAAATGGACCAAAAAGACTCTCTCTTTCGGTGGGCTAGATGTTGGAAATCCTGTTGATCCAAATAGAACCCTGACAGCTTTTCAAAGAGATGGTATTGCTATTTCTTGGAATGATTATTTTCTATATGATACATGATATATAATGATTGGATATGATCCTATTTCATACTATCATGCTCGGAATGATCCTATATGGCAAGCTGCAATGGATGAAGAGTTCAACTCTCTCCGAAAAAATGCAACTTGGGAGCTAGTTTCCCTTCCACCTGGGAGGAAACTTGTTCAATGAAAGTGGCTATATCAAACAAAGGTTTCTACATATGGATTAACCTGAAACTATAAATTATGTCTGGTTTTAAAAATATTCTCCCAAGTCCAAGGAGTTGACTACCATGAGACCTTTACACTGGTGACAAAAATGGATTCCATAAGGCTAGTTTTGGCCATTGCCATGTCCAAGCACTGGGAGGTGCACCATAGGGATGTCAAAAGTCATTTTCTCCATGGATACCTAAAATAAGAGATATACATGAAGAACCATGAAGGTTATCAATCAGATCCATCATTGGTTTGTAAGTTGCAGAAATATTTATATGGCTTAAAACAAGCCCCGAGATCTTGGTACGCCAAAATGGATTCATTTCTGCTCTCACAGAACTTCGAAAGATGTAAGTCTGATCCAAATGTGTAATTGCAGAAATATGAAGGTAATTTACTAATATTATTTCTATATTTTGATGATATTTTTATCACAGGAATCACACTTGCTTCGATTTCCTTCATAAAAACCGGTTTACATGATGTTTTTGAGATGAGTGATCTAGGCCCGTTGAGGCAGTTTCTCGGGCTAGAAATAACTCAAGATTATGATGGGATTATGGTGACAAAATCCAAATATGTTTTAGACCTGTTAATTAAGTTTAATATGGTTTATTTTAAGGCTACACCATTTCCCTTCATCTTAGGAATCAGTCTTGAAGAGGGAAAAACAACTCCACAGGTGGATTCTACATCTTTATCGCTAGTTGATCGGAAGCCTCCTTTACTTGAAACATTAAACAACTGACATTTGTTACACTGTGAATGTTGTATCAAGGTATATGTATAATTCTCATGAGTTTCATTAGAGGGAATCTAAGAGGATTCTACAGTATGTGCATAATACTAGATCCTATGGCATTCACTATGTTGTGATTCTGAACTAGACTTGGTAGGATTTAAAGATTTTGATTGGGAAGGATATTCCATAGATCAAAAGTCCACTTCTGGCTATGTGTTTATGTTTGGTGGTGGGTCTATTTACTGTTCAATCAAAAAGCAATATGTCCTTTCCATTTCTTCATCATAGGCAACGTACAAGGGAGTGGTCAATGCATGCATCTAGGCAGATTGGTTGCACGGTATTTTTTCTGAGTTTGATATTGGTAGTGCTTCATCTATTGTAATTTTTTGTGACAACCAAAGTGCTATCAATATCTCAATAGATCTGGTTCGGAGACAAAGAAACAAACACATTTAGATCCATATGCACTGCATCATAGAACTAGTGCATGTCAGGATAGTTGTTCTGCAATATTGCCCCACAAATGAGCAGATTGCAGATATATTCACCAAGAACTTTACTGACAAAAATTTCACTTACCTCCATTCACTATTGGGGGTGAGTTCATCAGGGTGAAGTTAGTTGAGTCTTTAGTGTTCAGTTTGAGGGGGGTTTTTTCCCACGGGTTTTTCCTCTTTTCCTCACTTAGATTTTTTTTAGCATTTTAGAGTTAGTTTATTGTACATGGTGACCTATGGCCTATGTTGTCGGGGCCCTATATTTTTTTTACTCCTCCACATGAGTATAGCTTAAGGGGGGGTGTTGGAGTCATTATCCAACCCATACATCATTATTTGTCCTAATTGGCCTAATTTACCACTTATCCTAATTTATTGGCTCGAATATGTGATTGTATCATCAACTAGATCATCCTCCTACAATCAGGGAGGCTGATTGTGTCTCCTCCTTCAATCGGGGAGACTAACAGAGATTCCTCCTTCAATCAAGGAAAAAAACTGTGTTGATCTACATGACATAAGCACCCGAAATCAGTTAACTGATGGTTATTCCACCAACTTTCAGTTAAACTGTAGTTGTGTAGGCGCCTCCATCATTGTTTTTCCTATTTTTGGTAATTTCCAATTAACCAGGGTGATTTAAGGCGCCTCCAACAAATTTTGGTGACTCAATTTAGTTTAGTTCACTTGATCGCACCTAACAAAATTCATACATGCACCCTCACCTACTAATTGACATGCAGTTGAGTTCTATTCAGTTAGACTCAATCATAACTGCCTCTTATTCAATTAGAGTTGATTATGGTTGTGATTAGTGGTTAACTAATGTGTCTATTGTTGCTAACTGACATCTATGCCACTCTAATGTATGTAATTCGAATGACATCCTTGGAATTCAAAGTTTCTGGTTATTCATGCCAGTGTATGACAATGTATCTTTACTTTTGATTAATGATAACAATTTTACAGCTGCAACTCCTAATTGCAATGTTTTCATGTCATTTTTCTGTGTAATTGATCCTTGAATCTTCTGTAAGTTGTTCCTTGGTCCTCAGATTATTGTGACGCAATTTTCATAAATATTTCTTCTTTTAAAACCCATTTTGTGAAGTTCCTTAGAACCAATTCTAGTCATGTGTTGGTTAAAATTGGTAAGAACACGTGCATCTAAAATAAAGAAGAAAAATAAAAGAAAATACTCCAAGATCAGTATCCAAGTGTTCATTCAAATATGAGCACATGATTTAGAATCCAAAGGCTAAGCATCTCAAGCCTCAAAAAATAAAAACAATGAAATTCCATATTTAGTTATAGAGGAACCTAATAAGTGTTATCAAGAGCTAGAAAATGTGGCAAACTCAATGTCTACAATGATGGTGAATGCAAAATGAGTTATCCAATGGAAGGCCTAGTTTTATCAATTGAAACCCCACAAAAGGAGGAAGCAATAATTAGAATAAATGAAAAGGGGTAATCGGGAAATCTTGATATGTGCAAACCAAGTGAGCTTGACCAAAGGAAATTTAAGTTGAATGATACATATGATCAAACTAACAAACAATTAGGATAGGTGATGGCTAACATTATTTCTTAATATCATAAATAAAGAGGCAGTTGAATCCAATATGTTGTTAACTCAATATCCTAACCAAAAGAGTCCTTAGGGACTAATGATGATGGTCAATGATGCAATCATAGCCTCTATAGAAAAAAAGGGTTCTCAAATAATCAATAAGTGAAAACAGATCATTAGAATGGGAATACGAAATTTTTCCAAATGAATTTGGATTAGATTTGTTTTATGAAATGGTATTGACCAAAAAACAATATAATAAAGCAAGAAATCTTTCATTTCCTATAATAATACTGTGAGGATCAATTATTCCTATACTTTTAATTGTTGTAGAGCATGGAAAAGGAATGTTTGATATGGTTGTCCTAAAATCCAAGCATGACAAAGATAAGTATGAAGTTGTGGATCTAGAGTATGATACTACCCATATCAATTTTGATTTTAAAATATTACATGTCATTGATGAGATCGAATGACCTAGACATATTGGTGATAATGTGTCTAGAGATCTAATAAGAGATACAATAGATGTGATAAATCTCTAGAAAATTATTTCTAAGTTCATTGTGCATTTCAAATAGGAAAAGGTCATAAATAGATCCAGGATTATTAAAATCCATGCCATTAGAAAACAAATTGGAGACGTTGGGTACAATCCCTAATTATGGTGAAGTGGTAAAATAATTAGTAAGCAAAAGATGTTGAAATCAAATCCATCTATATTAAATTGAAAATTCCCAAAGACAAACTTATCCAAACTAAAGAGTTGATTGAATCACAGACCAAGAAAGAGAATTTAATCAATGAGTCAGTTGTTCTAAAAGGATACAATTATTGTCTGGTACTAAGGAGTCAGTTGTTATAAAAGACTAGCATAATCACAAGTCATGATTCCACAGTTTTCAAAGCCACCATCAACCATGAATCAAATAATCGAGATACATGACGTGGAGGAAGAGTGATTGTCACCACTTGAAGATAATATTTTTGAGTTGTCAAATAGGTTTGTGATTCTTGAAATTGGAATGAAGGATAAAGATAGAGAAGCAAATATTAAGATCATCTATTTAGGAGAAGAATATTTCAATAAGGAATTCTTAGAGGCCACTACAAGGTAAAGGCCCTATAGTGGAGGTTATAACAGAGGTTTTTAGTGTTACAAGATTGAGCAAAAATCTCAAAAACCCTCTCTACAACCTCTGTAAATGGTATCAGATGTTTTAGCAGAGCTTTTATGGATATTTATTATAACTAAAAAAACTCGGCGGGAAGAGGATTTTGCAGAGGTTTTTTTAAATGCATTTTATTCACACAAACGCACTGGTGTGAGCAACAACAAAACACACATGTGCATAAAAGAAACATAAAACACTAATGTGCATGACAATTTGAAACCATTATAAGCACTAGTGTACACCAAAATGATTACAAGAACCGAAGGCTTTATAAAATTATATGCCTCGATGTGTTTTACCATCTCTAGCACTAATGCTCAAGTGATTTAAAAAACCACAAATGTTGTATATTGAAAATAGCACTGGTGCTTACTAATTTTTAAAACGCACCGATGCAACCTAACTATTACAAAGCACTGGTGCAATAAGAGAAGATAAACGCACTAGTAAATTTGTCTGAGACATTGAATGTAGATATATTTTAAGAATTTAACAGTGCTATTAATATACCCTAGTGCACCAGAGCATAACTTCACAAAAAGCACCGGGACGTGCAAGAAGTATTATGTTTCACCAGGCCCTTATTGCTTTTTGTGCACTGATCCTACATTGCTTAAAGTGCACGGATGCAAAATGGTATTAAACACAACAATAAGATTGGAATGATCGAAAGTACCACAAATTATTTTCTATTTGGTGAGCAATTAATATTGACATTGCATTGTAATATTTATATTTTGGTTAATTCTATTATTCATAAAAACTGAAATATATATATTTTATAGTAGTATTCATTTGAATTTGAATTATTGTGTTTGGATATGATGTTTGTATTAATTTGTTATATCATGAATTTTTACATCTATTGTAATATTTAATCATCCATATATTTAATTATCAATGGAACATTTCACAACGACATTGGAGAAAGCAATAGAATAAAAAATACTATAGTATTATATATCAATAAGAGGCCATTTGTCATACAAAATGAGACAACATAAAATCCACAATAATCAAAATGTCAACATGCATGTAATTGTTACACTTATCGGTAACCCATTTTATTTCAATCGGGATACTATGTCCAATACATTATACAAAATGTCTAATTTTAACAGACAATTATTTCTAAATATACAACAAATTGCACTAACATCCAAAATATATGGATCATCATTCTTTGTTGGAATTGTTCTCAGTACTTGAGCCACTTGCATGATTTGGGTTATTTGACTGAATGTTTTGTGGATTTCCTCTATTGTTTCCCTCCTCTTTAGCTTCCATCGACAAACATAAAAAGAAATTGTAATATGTGTATCTACATTGGTGGGAATAATGAAAATTAAAATAGATAGTATACATGAATGCAAATTGAAAAGTGAAAAAAAGAAAGCATTGAGTCTTGAATAATACACATTCTTTCAAAATCATGTCTCAAGCATTCTCCCAACAAATATTTTGTTGGCTCCACTCCATACTTTGTTTCGTGCAAGTTTTATACCCCGTAAGAAATCATAGACTTAATATAAAGGATTTTTGTTGTTCTATCACTTATAAAATGAGAGTAGTAAAACAACATATATACTTACAAATTCCATAATTAAATTTTGATAAGCCAACATATACTCATAACCCATACTTAACCCAAAGTCAATTAATTATTTTGATGGCTCTTCTTTGTATGCTAACACCTATTTGAAGACATCCAAGGATGGCCTATGTAGAAAAAAATTTAAATATACAAATCACAACCAATATGAAATCGTAAGCTGTTATACGGAAATCATAACTACTCACAAACTTTGGTATCAACCCCTTTTTTTCCATTTAATCATGTTTGATGTGCTGAATGGGTTCCATTTTTCTTTATTTTCTGCAACAAAATAATTGAAAATTGATATTTAATGCTAAATTAATTCATTAGATGTGCATAATAGAAAAATTCAATGATTTCATACATTTGAAGCACATTGTTGTTGAGATGGCTCCTCCCGCGATGCAAATGTGTCCATTTCCTTAACCATCTCCTTGTACACTTTTTTGGACATCCCTACTAACATATTTCAGATATCACCTCGTTCATCCTTTGGGATTTTCACAATATTCCTGAAAATGTAAAATGACATTAAAGCATTTTTATGCTGATATGGAAATAAAATATAGTGTAATTAATATTAATAAAGGAACGCTTTGTATTAGTAGGTACATATTCTATAAATACATGTTTAGGAATATTACTTTTTGAATAATTCTTTTTTGTTGTTATATGTTTTTTCTATTGCAAGTCTCACAGGTCTCATTGACCATTATTCTGGAAATGCCTCCTATGGTTTAGATATAACTTAATTCTTAAACTCATTGGATTGATTTTTGTACTATAAGTGAAAAGTGCATCTATACATTCTTTCCACTATATCCCTCATACTTTTATAAATGTTTCTTTCCTTTTTTCATTCACTTCCAACACCACTCTAGATGAACTAAGGACCAATTCTTCATTGTTTAAACCATCCATAATTTGTTTTTTCTTATGAGGATATTCCCTTATGTTGTTGTAAATCCCTACATAGCACTCAACATATGTGAATTAGATTGTTTAAAACATATTAGCGGATATTCTTAAGTACAATATTACTACAAATTCAAGAAAAAAATCATATTGATTGCTTTTTAATTCACTTGATTCATCCCTCTGCAATGTTTCCATTAATGTTTTACGCTCTTCTACGCTTAGATTGAAAATAATCTTATTGAGCTTCCTCATTTTTTGGCTCTACATGACACACATTAACCAACACATATTAGTTAAATTTACATATAATTCAAACATATTGATTTAATATAGATATTACAAAGATCTTGCATTCTTCGCTTTTTTTGGATGTGTTCCAATCATCCTTATTAGATTTATTGCTCATTGAACTCTTATCATGCATTTTATATCAATAAACAACATGGGCCATTAAATAGAAAAGATACTAAATATAGTATTCAAATAAATTACATATATTCGAACTAAAAAAATAGTTTTCCGTTGCAGTGTGTTCCAATACACCAAATGCACTGGTGCGTCAAATCCATGCACACTAGAGAACCATACTTTAATGCACGGTTTACAAGAACAAATGCATCATTTAATTATCGGTGATTACAAACAAATATATCACACTGATAAACACATATATGAATGTGTGTGTGTGTGTGTGTGTTTATCAGTGTGATATATTTGCTTTTAATCACCGATAATTAAATGATGCATTTGTACATTTAACGTACCGATGTATTACTGGAACACTCCCGCACTGGAAAATGCATAAATTTTATTTTAAAAAGTTAAAATACGAAGAAAAAAAATAGTTGACATTACCAGTGCACTATAGTTAAAAAAGGACCAGTGCATTCTAGCAACTAAAACGCACAGAAATTTTCATAAGCATTTTGAAAAGAAAAAAACTTACAGGGCCGACAAGGTTTCAGATTGGACCCAAGAAGTGGTCCAAGGCATGCAATTATTTATATATAAAAACACAAACCCTTAATTCTAAATCCCTATAGAGAAAACTAATAATTCTGAAATAATAGAGGGATTTAAATCCTAATGTTAAATTTTGCAGCCACATAAAACAAAAGGAAAAATATATGAAACCTAGGGTTCCAACATTGAAGGTAACTATATATATATATTTTGAATCCATTTGAATTTTAAATAGTAAAATAAATAATCATGCATTGTGATCAATAGTAAAATTTTACATACTTCAAATTTCTAAAATGCAAGGTTTTCTTTGATTCATCATACCTTACAAGTTTGAATATTCGAAATACTCTGGTTGCTCCAAACTCCTCCTTGGTAAGTCTCTGTTTTACAACCCTCCCTTTGAAATTTTTGACAAAATAATGAAATTGTGATTAGGAATTTTATTTTATAAACACTCTATAGAATTAGGTTTTGAAAATGAATTTCCCTCTCCTTTTTCAGTTTATGGAAAAATAATCTATGCAATTTTTTATTTTTTATTCTTGGGATTTCCATGCATGTGTTACATGGGTGCACTGGTGCGTCCAAGCTTGAAACTCAATGTATTTATATTTTTAAAATTTTCTCGGCATAAAGGTGCACCATAAAGATATGCATGCACTGGTGCGCTTTTATTTTCGAGATGCACCATTTTATTTTAGGATTCAACCACAACAATTATTGTATTTCATACTATACATGTGTTGCTTCAACTCACCTTATTCTTACAAAATGGTTTCAAAACTATATTGGAAGTAAGATTGTAATAAGGTTCTCAAAATTTATTTTTTCGACTATATACATGTGTGTATTGCTGATTTGATTCAAATGCAGGGAGATAATGTTATAATACCAAACCAATTCTTCAAATTCCAAATCATTGCATATTGTTCAAATTTTTGTGAGTTCTCCCTTTCCATCTGTAGTAAGTTCATATTTTATTTATATTTTGATTATCTAATTGAATTTATTTTACTTATCCATGCAAATCTGAATAACAATGTATTATATTTTGCAGGATCCCGATTCAGGATCGAGTTCATATGAACAAGATATTCTACCAATTTCAAAATGTCCTAAGTTGTTATCAGGAGCAATGTATTGCAAGAATTTGGTAGATGGAAATGGGTAACCTATTTACCTTTCCAATTGTAACATGACATCTTATAGCCAAAATCCTGGGTCATCGATGGTAATTCACCATGAGATGGATCTCTTTTATGACACCCTGGTGGTATGTGGTTATTCAAAATTTCAAGGATTGTAGGAGAACCTTCGACGTGTCACACTCACCCATTATACTAATGATAAAATACCCAATGTTGATGGTATAATACCTCCTATTATGACTAAGAGAGGTTTTATGGGAAAGGATACTTCTTCTTTTATACTAGTCTACAACTCTTTAGGAAACAAGCGTGGGCTGTGGCGAGATACGGAAGGAGGAAGGAGTTGAACACCAATAGAAATGGCGAATTCTAAAGCCATTACAATTCGAAATCGCAAGTTTCTTACTAATAAGATTCTATCAAGGAATCAATTTTTTATGGATGTTATTCATCCTAGTAGGCCAAATGCATCCAAGTTCGAGCGGAAGAAGAAGCTGGCAAAGATGTACAAGGTCAGAGATCCATAGACAATATTTGTTTTTGGGTTCAGAACCCAATTCAGAGGTGGAAAATATTTGGGGTTTGGCTTTATCTATGACAACCTAGAGCACACCAAGAAATACGAACCCAAGTATAGGCTTATCAGATTTCCGCGGGGCACTCATTGCACAATGAATAATAGGAGGGTTCGAGGTGATAATTTTTTTGAATATGTTGCAAAAACCCTAGTAATAGCCACCGCTCATCCTTCTATGCTCCTGCAGCAAGGACATAGTGGAGATGCATAGGCACGGGGAGAGATATTAGCCCGATTCAGGGCCTTGGTGATTCAATCTAGGACGACCTTAAACGCTCGAAGACATCGAAAACACAAAAGGAAAACCTCTTGCATGCACTGGGTTATGTGAGCGATTGTTACCTTTGTCCAAATTATTGGGTCCTCAGATCGAGCAGGTGCTGGAACGTTGATTGTTTGGAAACAAAGGAGGACCGGTATCCCCAAATATCATTCTCAACCGTTGCTCTGGAATCACTATCTTGAGGTACTAAATCCGATAGGATTGTTTTTTTCCCTTTCATATTCCTCTTGGGTGGTGGTTCCCTATTATTTTTCTATTACTTCCTCTGAATTTGGAGTTAGAGAAGATGCATACAGTTATCATATCTTTATAAAATTGCCATCTGAGAAGTTGATTTTGTTGTGGGTTCAGGCTTCAAATTTAGTGGAGACTCTAAACATCATACTAGAGTGAAGAGAGGGTTTTCCTCGAACCTATATTTATTTTCTACATGAAGGCAAAGTCTTCCAGGAAGATACTAGGTTGATAGATTGTCAGATATCCAAGAACTCATCTATTTATTTGATGCATCATTTGGGGGGGGGAGCAGAAGGAAAAAGAGGACCGTCATGTCCTTCGTCTTATAAGGAAGCAACTCGTCCAAAGGGGCCACAAAAAAGCAGCCTCATCTTCTTCCCATCCCAGTGCGTATTTAGTCGAAAAGTTGGAATCTACACCAACCCTGGAGATCAAGAACTCACAAGTAAAATAAATTTTTAGTACGCTATAATATATAGCTGTCATCTGCCACTTTAATGGGTTTTGGCCCAGATCCTTTGAACTCCATCAATGGATTCACATAAACTAGACAAACAAGTGCCAAATCCTCTTATGTTCCAAGGGTTTCTTTGTTGTTCAGTTTGAATCCTAGGAATATTATCAGAATATTTTTACGCAGGGTCTTTGGTTTTGGGGGAGAGATGGGCTCTTCACAACCCCTTGGTTTCCTGAGTTTGATGCAAATTACATGGTGGTAACCAAGATGTCGGTATGGGTGAGGTTTCCAAATATTCCCCTACCATTCTGGCATCATTTAGTACTGGAATACATTGGCAATCTTCTTGGGAGTTTTATCAAAAGTGATAGCGAAAGGAATGAACAGGGTTTATTTACTTATGCAAGAATTTGTGTGGAGATAGACCTTAGCAAAGGTCTCCCTGATAGATTACAACTGAAACATGAATCTTTCAATTAGATTCAGAGTTTGAACTATGAAAATACTGCTTTTAGGTGTAGATTTTTCCTTTTGACAGGTCATCTTCAAGACTCATTCCCTCTCTCTAAAATATTTCCAAAGAAGAAAAAGGGTTCAACTACAAATTGTAAAAATTGGTAGGCATACTATGTTTCACCTCTGGATGAGGTTGAGGAGAGTGAGGACGAAGAGCAATAGGATTTACAGAAAAATGAGGAATAATTGATGAAATCTGAGTCATTGGATGCACAAACATTAGGACAAAAGAACTCTAGTGAGGAAACTCAAACAAATGTTGTGATTCCTATGGATACTTCTTTAAGTGGATTAAAGCATGCACACAATTCAGGAAGTTCAAATTCTAATAAGGAACAAGTGACTGTTCAACAATCTGAGGAGGTGGCCAGCAAACAATTGATTATATTTGCACCACTGCAGGGAGGATGGACAGAAGTGAAAACAAAGAAGAAGGGGAAAAGAGGGAAATTAGAGGATTTTTTAATCCTTGATTTCTATATATAGTGATGTAATCTATGGATCCTTTGTTTTGTTCACAGACCTTTGGTCTGCTTATTTTTACTATGTGCCTTGACACGTAATGCTTTTGCATCTACAAAATGTAATTTTGTTCACTTCATGCTAAAATGAAATTACTCTTTTTTTCCAAGGAAAACAAAATACCTCCTATTACAGTAAGAAATACAATAGGTGATAAAAAAGACACATAGGAACACTTCCCTTTCCTCATTTTAAAAAAATTGGAATCCAAAACAACTAGCTTTCATCCTAAATTGACTAACCCCTTTGCTTATGTTTAGTCAACTAAAAGTTCTAATGATCCAAATTATGATATCAACGCCACCCAAAACATATCTACTAGGTTATCCAAAAATTTGCATGAGTTGACAAAAAAATGTCCAAGTACAAACAAAGGTTGGTTCAATTGTTAGAAGGTAGAGATGACTTCTCTCTTCCCATGAATTTGTAAAGTAGATATCGATATTGTTGCAGTTGGACTTTGCATGGCGCTTGGTCGTCTTCTTTACATGTTCCTGATGTTGGGGCTGAATTCTCTTTTGTGGTAATAATTTTATGATTACCAAGTCTAATATTAATATGAAATTTTAGGATATTTTTAACCATTAAAAATTGCATGTGAAATTTGTATGTTAAAAACTCATAAACAGGATTCAAACTGAAATTTTAAATTCTTAAACACACACATAAGCACATAAACAATATGAAAAACATATAAATGAAACACAATAACTGATAACGGAGTTCACCCCTCCTGGGCTACGTCTTTGAGCCACTTCCAATGGGAAGGTCAATCTTATTCAATCTTCAAAGCTTACATAAATGGGTTTTTGGAACCACTTCTGTTTTCTGTTAGTCACTAGAAAAAATAGATAGCACCACTTTGATCCTCTCAAAATTTCGAGAAAAATGTGTATAAATTCGAATATGTTTGTCTGAGGCCTCCTTTGGCACGCAAATCGAGAAAACTCTGCCCTAGAATTATACAAATGTACAGATTTCCCACCTATGGATATGTGCCCATTAATGGTTGTACTTTGCATCAAGATATGTGTCCTATGTACACTAACTATCCCTTCCACATGGAACCCTATGGGTGTGCCATGTGGCCCCCTTTTTTCCATTTTTTCCACATTTTAACCTTTTTCCCGAGATTTCAAAACCCAATAACTTTTACATATGGAGGCCATTTCGTGCGAAACAAACATTTCCGGAAAGCTATTGACGAGCTCTTCACACATGTAATATTTAATTTATTTTTTGAATACTTTCATTCTGACTGAACCTTGAGATCCTGCTTGATCAAATATAGATGTTGAAAATCTTGGGTTGTTTACCATTTCATATGTACTCTCTCCAACCAAATAATCAATAAATTTTATGCCATTTTATGGTCCTATCTATTGTCAGTCGAATTACTTGAATATTGTTAAATACAAACACAACATAAAATGTATAGTATGTGCATGAATGGTTGTGTTTTTTGAAACTTTAACATGAAGTACCTATTATATATCGATGGTCATCCACGCACTCATGGGAACATTGAAGGGTTCATAAATAGTTCTAGTTGCATTTTATTTTCTACAAATTGTTCATTTGAGGAACACTTCAATGACCAATAGTTATTTATGAAAGGGAAGCGTCTAAATTTGTTGTTGTGCATGTAATACGTAGTTTGTCTCCTAATGACGAGTTGTTTATAAACTATAAATTCTGTATACCACCAACCGCTCGTTAGAGACGCCTTGCATTGAGACTACCTTTAGACATCCCTTTGGGGCAAAAGCCAAAAAACATTGATTAATTGTATATTTTAACTTTCAATGAGATTGATGTTAATGTCTTTCTCAATTTGAACTTTTGTTTTATAAATTTATTATGGTTGAACATTTACTATTGGAATAAATTATCATGGTTCTACAATAATTATTTGGTATAATGTTGGAACAAACCAATTGCATTGTGCTTACTAATATCATCGATTTAATGTTTAATATTTTTGAAATCACAAGTCTTATGATAAGTGACCTATATACCATCTTCAACTGCACACCACAATAATGTCAAATTGAGAGAAGGTTGCAAAAAATGTGTAACCCAAAGAGGAATCATATCAAGCATAGTTGAATCAACCACCTATTCAATTTCCACAATGTCTAGACTCACCAATTAGGAATGCCTATAGTTATAGTAGTTATTCACATGTTGGAAATGGAGACAATGAAATAGAGGTTGGTATGGATGTTTTATTACGACATACGAGTGCCACGAATGCAATGTTATTACATAAATTCTAGGACATTGAGATATGGAATGATGCCCATATCACTGAAACCTTCTTCAAAAGCCTTAAATCAACTTCCACCACCCCTCTTTTTGGACCTGGCCGATCAAAGTCTACATAGTTGGGGACAACATTGTTACTATACAACTTTAAATCGATGCATGGCATGTAAAACACATGTTTATTGAAACTTTTGGGTAACTAACCATCAAATCCCTTATATTTTGAGGAATATTGTCACACAATCAACATTGAAAATGGTCAATTTTATGAAAGTTAAATGACATTGTACATTTATATTTCCCATTAACTGCGTGTTATTCAAAGGTAAAATACTTCCAAGTGATAATGTCTTTCCCGACAACTACAAGAGGAAAATCAAATGCTTAAAATGTTGGGTGTTGAGTACATATCATATCATGTGGGTCCCAATAATTGTATTCTATATAGACGTGAATATGCATACAAAGAGATATGTCAAAAATGTGGGCATGAAAGGTACCACAAATTGAGAAACAAGGTTAAAGCACATGGTCCTCCTCATAAGATATTGAGGCACATTTCTATAATCCCAAGGATTCAAAGGATATTTCATTGTAAATAATTAGCTATGTTGTAGGGATGGCATGCCTTGCACCGAAGTAAGGAAGTAGTTATGCAAATTCCAACAGATTCAATATCCATGAAGCATATATAGGATACATGGATTGATAAATTTAAGGATGAAGTACATAGACTTTTATTGATCATAGCCTTGGATTACCTCAACCCATATTCCCTAAAAAACACCACTTATTATGTTTGTCATGTAGTAGTGATCAATAACAATACCCCCCATGGTTGTCTGTAAAGAATGGAAATCTTATGTTGCCTCTTATAGTCCCTGGTAGAAGACATTTGAAGAATATGGATGTTTACCTACAACCATTGATCAATAAATTAAAGTAGTTATGGGAATGGATAAAGGTATATAATGTATTAAGACCCATCCCAACAACTAGTTTTACATTGTATGGAATATGTGTGTACACCACACATGATTATTCAAGGTTAGGGTTTTACTTTGGTAAATATGTTGTTTTATTTTTTATATTCAAATAAATATTTCTTGGCATATTTAATTTGATTCGATTGTATCGATATTTAGTAATATCATTCTCTATAACCATAATGTCGTAGGTATAATAAAAAAAGGTTATCATGGATGTAAAATTTGTGGACCTTCTATGAAGGATAGGTGGTACGATGACCTACAAAAGATAGTGTACGTCTGCTCAAGGATATATTTCCCCGAAAACCAACCTTATAGAAGATAAACATTTGCTTTCAATGGTGAACCAAAGAGGACCCACAGGCCTGAAATAATGACATTGACTAAGTGGCTTAAGGCATATGACAGAGAGAAGGAGAAGGAAATTGCAGAGATGTTTGATTCAAATGGGGATCCTATGTTCGATGATCTTGAATTCTTTGACACCTATGTTGAAAAAATTCCCATCAGGATGAAAAGGAAATCAATATTCATGATTTCCCATATAGGGAGCATCTTAAGATTGTCCACTTACTAGATCCCATGCATATATTTAAAAATGTTTCATCTTCTTTGTGGTGGCACATATATTTGGAAAAAAGTGACACATTGGCTGTCAGGAGAGATCTTATTTCTTCAAATACTATAAATAAGCGTTGACCAAGACAATAAAATAGAGGATATGATGGCCTCTCTTGTTCATTTAAAGAAGGCGATGTCCCATGGGTTATGAAGAAATTTGATCTTTCTTTGGCAAGGGAAGCTATATTGGGTGTAAAGGCGCCTTATTTATATGGGTCTACTTTATATGGGTTTGAAATTACATGACCATCTCAACCTTCTAAGGGTACGTATAATGTCAAAAAAATGTTTTTTATTTTTTATTTATATCTTTTACCACACAAGTTAAATGCAATTAAATTTTTGTGTTCACTTTGTAGTGTCATTATCATTTTTTTGTGTGTGGGTGTGTGAACCATGCTTTCTCGATGACCTATGGCATCCGATATCTAAACTATCTGCATTTGTATTGTGGATCACATCAAAGGATATTGGCATCACTAGCATTCCATGGTTGCATCAAGAGATAGTTGAGATTGTTTGTATGATCGAGAAGGAACTATCGATGAGTTTCATAGGCTTGAATGTTCATCTTCTAATTCACCTAGTCAATGAGGTTGAATTAGTTGGGGTTGTCTCATGTCGATGGATTTTCTTCTTGAAGAGGTACATGAAAAAATCGAAGGGATTTGTTCGACATAGGGAAAAACCTAAGGGTTCTATGGTAGAGGGTACATAATATATGAGTCATTCTATTATGCAGTGAGTACATCAAGTAAGTCAACCACACACCAAGCAAATTAATTTGGGATGATGAACAGAGTGAGGAAAAAAGGGACGAGGAACTACTCAATATGAATGGAATAAAGAACATGATAAAGAGTAAGTCAGTTATCTTTCGTCATGTATATTCACAATGAACTTCATAATCTATATTTGATCTCATATGTATTATATGTCAATTTTATTTAATGAATATGACAACGAACTCAAAACTTGATGCCATCAATAAATTCATTCTTTACAATGTAGAGGAAACAAGACATTGGGTCGCATTGTATGAAGAAAAGAGGAGGAAATAGGACATTGATACAAAAGAATTCAAACGTTCTAATGGTATAAGCATGCCATATCCAAATAATTGAAAACAAAATATGCAAATGATCTATCCCAATAGTTAGGTTAATGACCAAGACAAACAGAAATATAGTGCATTTAGTTGTTACTCACATGTTGAGGAGGATGCGCTAAACATAGAGATCGTGTGCAACAAATTGGTAATAATCTCTTTATGTTATACATTTATAACTTTATAATGCACCTTTTAATTATATCATCTATATTTTATATATTAATGGTCGTGTTATTAGACACATGACATCGTCATTTGTTAACCTTTTTATAGGTGCATTTGTTCCCATCTATTTGGACATATGGGCATCATTTTTGCATCAAGAATGCCGATGATGGTTGTCTTACACAATACCATGGAGTGGAATTCGAGTTCGTTCAATCTAGTTGTGCTACCCATCATGGTAAAAACCTAAAATGGGGGGATTTAGGTTGTGTCGAAAAGATACAAGAGATCATTTAAGTGGATTTCTCATCTTTCCAATGTGTTATTTTTAGGTGTAAGTGGTGGGACACATTCGACATAAACAATGTAAAGGGAGATTATGACAATGGGTTGATTTGTATCAACTCTAATAGGATGTGAGATGAAACTAAGGAGCCTTATGTTTTCCCAAAACACTACAAGCAAGTGTTTTTTACCTAAATGTATTGGATAAAGATTGGGGTTCGTATTAAGACACAAACCTATATCTAAACATATTTTAGAGAACAACATTGCTATTATGCCAAGCGAGGAAGATAGTGAGGGAAATGGAAACAAAGAGTGATATGTACATGTTTTATTTCATGATTCACAGTTTTGTTATATCGTTTTATTAGTGTTATATTTAATTCTTGAATTATTGTTATTTTTAGCATTAAGACAGTGGAAATGGAAGGTTGCCATACTGGATGTTTTTAAACAATTCGAGTTGGTACCAATGAATCTGATGCAAAATTGTCTATCAATATACTTGTGATTGTATGGAATTATTATATGTGATTGTCCATCATTATAGATTATCATTATAGTGTGTTTGTTATCATTTTTTTATTATTATAGTTACAAGTGGATCAAAATCAACTAATTAGATTGTAAATTATCATTGATGTTAATCCTATTTATTATTTGTTGTAATTTCAACTACTCTCATTTGAATAACAAAATGGATTTCATGATTATATTATACTTAGACACTTATACTTTGCATTAGTGTGGTATTTGAAGCATACAAGTTTATTTTGTTTTTTCAAATGATATTTTTTATTGGAAGTTTGTCATGGAAGTTAGCTTGAGATTGTTTCTCTTTCCCTAGGTTCAACTAATTCATTTTTTATTCACTGTGGCTTTTTGTTAGTTCATTCATTTACTATGTATTACACAACCCGCATTAGAAATAATGGTTTAATGGTACATTCACCAAATATATATTGTTATTTATGAAAATAACATTGAATAGATATCACTTGCTTGTGAGTCTTTATATTAGTCATATGTTTAGTAATTAAGTTTGAATATGAAATTGAAATAGTTAAGACAGAAAAAGCCTTAAAAATAATACTCTAAACTATTACACTAATAAGTTGATTTATCATGCTATGGATATTAAACCTTGTTAATTAAATCATGTTAATAAATAGGAAAATACAAAGACAATTTGAATTCATATATTGTAATCATTATACCCCAAATATTAATTTAATTACACCTTGTAAAAATTGTGGAAATATCCTTAAAAATAAAACTATCGTATAAGTATTAAATCATATTTAAATTGGGAATTTATGTCTGCATGTACAATCCATTTATGGTTAAATTAGGATGAATAAATGTGTTAATGGAGGAATATTTCTCACAAGATCAAATGTATATCAGTTGCATCACTTCAATTTCATATATTATTCATATGATTAACTATGATTTTAGTTTAATTACATGTAATATTAAGATGCATTAAATGCAAATTATAAGTTCACGACAAACTAGTATAAACAAATATTTGTTATAGGGGGATTAATTCATTATATCATTAATTTTTAAAATTAATTAATTTAAATATAATTAAGATATAATTACAGTGAAATATTTGACCTATGACATTTTATAATATAAGTTCACAAAATTGTTTACAGTTAATGTAATCGTATGATAGTAACTACAATGTAAGCAAGCATGTGCTTGCATGATAGCAACTACATGTACAATCCATTTATGGTTAAATTAAGATGAAGAAATGTGTGAATTTAGGAATAGTTCTCACAAGATCAAATGTATAATAGTTGCATCATTTCAATTACATATATTATTCATATGATTAACTATGATTTTCATTGAATTACATGTAACATTAAATGCAAATTATAAGTTCATGATAAATTAGTATAATCAAATATTGTTATAGGGGAAAGAAAGGCATTGTATTATTAAATATTTATTTAAATTAATTTATTTTAAAATGAAATTAAGATATAACTACATGTGAAATCTTTCTGGCCTATTATATTTTATAATATAATTTCACAAAATTGTTTACATTTATTGTAATAGTATGATAGTAACTGCACTATCAGTAAGAATATATTATTGATGTTTTTAATAAACGCCTCTCACAATTGTTCAAAATAAACATGCATGATGCTTATACACAATATTGAGTTGGAGAAATTTATTTTTGATAGTACACATCTAACAATCACATCTATAAGCAAACATAAACATTCACATTTAATATCACCTAACATAATCTAAGATAAACATCTAGTAATTACATCTAAACACAAATAACATCATCTAGCGTACCATCATCATCATTTTCACCACGTAAACATAAGCATACCATCCTCATACCATTATAATCATAAACATCATCAATATACCATCATAAACATAAAAAATAAACATAAACATGAATGTACCAACATAAACCTTACTTAATTACATCATATAACATATACATTTGATCGATTTAAACATCATCTAACACACAACTCTAATAATAACATCTAACAAAACACAATATGCATTATATAACACAACCATTACACACATCTAATAGATATTATCTAGAATAACCTAACATGGAACATCACCATCAACATATAAATAAACATAAACATTAACATCATCATGAAAAATACAATATATATATATATATGAACAATAACATCATATTGATGATACATGCCAAACATATATCTCTAGTCCAATCACTGCTATAAAATAACTTGTCCACCTTCGAAACCAAAGGAATCAATATCTCTTCCACCAAAGCTAGAGGCATCGACACCTCCACCAATAGAGCTAAAGGCATCAACACCTCTACCAAGAAAAAACCCAGCCTAGAGAGATGCATGATGGGTCCATCACACTGAATCATGTCCCCTTTGAGCATCTTATCTACAATAGAGGAACTCAAGAAGGAAATGGTGGATGGTCGAGTTAATGAGGAGGATAGGTTGGTCGGTCGAGTAGGATTAACTGAGTAGATATACATGGTGGGCCAAGTGGGGGTGGATGACGAGATGAAGGAGACGATGGAGCAGGAGGTGCAAGAGGAGGTGGATGAGATGTCAGAGTTGATGGAGGAGGAGGTGGAGGAGGAGGATCTCTTACCCTATTAGATGAGGAATGGTCATCCCTCCTAACAACTAAACATATGGATGAACCAACAATATGCAACATCAAGCTCTTCATATCATGATAAACCATACTCCATATCTTTACGAGGATAGGTTGTCACACATTTTTTTGCACCCATACAAGTTAAACCCCTTGCTGCACAAAAAATGGCAATAACATGTCCCTCACATCATGTTGATACCTATCATTAGGATTGCATTGAAGTCTAGGTCTATTATACTGTGGAACCTCATGCTCGTGCATTTTCTCATCATCCTAACCAGGAAGATCCAGCTTCTCCCCATTGAACATGCTGATGTTTGCAAAATATATAGAACACAACAGTAATGAAACAATTTTATTAAACAATTTAATATAACAAATTATAATATATTTCATTTGCATTAAGTATACTAGAGACCAAAATACATCTAGATTAATTTAAACATAATGCTAATATTACCTTTCTCATACAGTGGCTCATCCTAGATGAAGAATATTCTATGGCACACCCTCCAACCCAATTCCACATATGGATATGGAACTAGGTCTAATGAACGCTCATCCTCATTGGCTAGCATTTTGAGCACCTCTATTGTGATCCTGGTTGGGAACTCGAGCTTCCCCCTCTTGGGCATCATATTCCCCCATATGCGCACATGCACCTCCATAATCGTCCTAGGAGGGAAACGATTAAATGATGGCCCGGTGGTCTAAAACCTCTCAAAAAATAGAAAAAAAAATTTGAACAGAAAGGAAAGTTGACTCTCCCATCAATTAATTCATGACATCGATCCAAAGAAAAACAAAACTGTCGTAAAAAAATGTTGAAACACCTAATGCGTCCAAGTATTTGCACTAAAGAATCTACATAAAATAATAGAGGGCAACTAATGAATTTCCCATTAGTGGTAAGATGCACAATGGTCATCACCAATAGTGAGAGGCACCTCACATGCTTTGCATAGAAAGAAGAAATGAAAAGTTATCCACTACTCAGCTGAAAATAAACAGGATCGATTACATGGTCACCGATATATCTATGAGAGTATGCTAGATGACTCTTTGCTGCAACACCAACTAGGACCTCAAGGAACTGGGAAAATCCTCCCCTCTCTTGGGTAGCCTAGTGATAAAATAGATTTCCTCCTTAGTGTGATGGAACCACTTATTAGGACCAACATGAAACACCTACCTCCGATGATCCCAACGTTGTATCAATTGGACTAGCAATGTCAAGTTCCCCTTGAGGCATGTAGCCTCCTGATATGATTTCAGTAGGCCACAAACCAGTAAGAGAGCTCAGGTTTGATGAGTAATCAGGCGAGGGTACAAATCCCTCTTATGCTCCCTCGCCTCCCACTCTCACATGAAGTTGTACTGCTCAACCTATTCCTGCTGCTATTGATATGCCTCTCGGCGTTGAGGTCTCTGTTACATATATAACATCAATCACTCTCATGAGTATACATGTAAAAACATTAAATTAAGACTCTATTTACTAAAATCAAATATATATTTCTTTCTTTATTTATTTTTACAAGCAGTGCGTCTAAATTACAACAATGGTCCGCTATCGGTGCCTTTGAACCACAAGTGCACCGCCAACAATGCCTTACAATAAAACAAACATGCCAATATTTTTTTTTAAATATATAAATAACAAATGGCACGTCATCAATGAGATGCACCAGTGCGTTATAGAGACTTTAGAAGGTTGTTCTAGGGTTGTCTATTTATGTATTATAAAGTTTTCAAGTGGGGTTGACAATGCACCTAATGCATGTTAGCACATCGAAAAACGACGTACAACCATTCATATAGTGCACCATCAAATTCTGATTACTTTACAGTTTTATGGTATGTTAGTTACATGAGAGCGCACCGAAAATTTTGTGCATATAGCGTAAGTAAGTGCACCGTGAATTTTTTAAATTTTTTAATCTTTCAAGTTTAGCGGTGCACTAGCTACACACAAGAACGCCGTTGAAGTGGTGCGGCCATTTAGTTTCACCGTACTGCCTAACATTATCATTTCTAATGAATTGTGTTGATTTATGCAATGCACTTAGAACACATCACCACACCAACAGGCAGTGTGTAAATATTTATATTACTCACCACAACTACATTCATAGTTTTTTTAAATATCTTAATCGTTACACTTAAGATTCTAGCTCATTGTGATTGTGGTGCACCCATGTTTTAAAATCCCTACTAATAGTGCACCCTATAAATTCACATGGTGCATCATCTTGTGAAATGAGTTGAACGGCTCGAATGCACCGTGCAATTTTTTTTTATTTTTTTGAAATTTGGGATAAATAAATACTAATTCTCAAATTTAATCCATTAAAAAATTAAATTGTGAAGTAATAATCATTTTACCTGACCACTTGCACGTTAGGGAGGCATCGTGGTGATGTATGTAAAATTTGAAAATTTTCTCACCGTTTGGCAGAATTCAAACTTCAATCAACAAACAATGAGAGCAAGCAATGTTGCCACATGGAGCACAAATGTTAGGGCGTCTAAGTATGTGATGTACGAAAACAATGTTTTTGGGCTTAGAAGCACTATAGAATGGTAAAAATTATCTTTTCAAAGTGTAATAAATTTATTTTATTAAACTATGTACCGGTGTGCTTGAATATATAATTCCCCTGTGCGATTGATGTTATAAACACACAGTTAATAGGAATTTGAAATAAAATATAGTCATGTTTTTTTTATTTGGAAAATTTTAACCCTAATCCAATGTTTCCTTTTCATTAACATCCCAGTGAATTGAATAATACAAAAATACGTGTTTTTTTATTTGGGAAGTTTTAACTGTAATGTGGTGCGCCTGATTCCATGACACATCGATGCCATTAATAATATCAAACACACTGCAAATAAAAATTTGAAATAAAGAATATATTTGTGTTTTTTTAATTTGTAATGTTTTATCTCCAACACATTGCTCATATTATATGACACACAGGTGTGATGAATAATATCAAACACACCGTGAACAAAAAATTGAACTAAATACAATTGTTGTTTTTTAATTTGGAAAGTTTCAACCCTAACAAGGTGCAGTGTTGTCTTTACTGCATCAATGTTGTGAAGTAGACATATTGCATCGATGATGGAAAAAATTAAAATTTATAGTAATCTGATGTTCTCCATTATCTGTTTACCCTATTTTGGTTCTTTCAAGTTCGTGGCACCCCGATGCACTTTGGTAATATAAACACATCGGTTGTAAAAATTTATTTTTTCTTGTTTGAAGGTGATTTTGGTTACAGTCCACATGATTTATTGTTAGTATTGGTGCATTTGAATTGTAAACACACAAGTGCATTTGAGATGTATAAACACATTGAAAAAAATCCGCTAAATCCTTCGCCCACTCGCCTTCACTAGTGACCTTTACTATAAACAAATATTTGGGTTCTTTTTAGAGGAGCATTCGCTATAACCTTTGCTAAAAGGACATTTTCCATGTAGTGGGAAAAACAACTATCTAAGAAAGATAGAAAGATAACAGAGGAGTGAATCCATGAAAATGGGCAACATTTTTTAGTGAAATGTGGCTATGAAAATTAAAAAATTTACATGTTTTTTAAATTGAAGCCCTCAAAACTCATGTACAGATTGTAAATTTTGATGTGCAATAAAAAAACAATTATAGAGAAATGTGTTTTAAAAACTATATTAATATCATTTAATGTGTCAAATTTGTATTTAATTAAAAGTTTGTCCTTGCAAATTTCAAGAAAAGTTAACATGTTATTTTAATTCCCTCCGCATAGCATAGTACATCACACGTTTTTCAAGAAAAATATATTTTTAATTATTTTTTGAAGTTGAGACATTGATATTTGAATTAAATTTTATACACCTTTTTGTTTCCACATTTTTCCAACTATTTACATATATTAAAAAAACAAAAATATATTTTTGAAGAGGAAAGATCCACATGATCTCACATATTTTTGATATATAATATGAGATAGAAATTGCGAAAATGATATTCTCTAGATTTAACTCCACCACCTAAGATGAATGACATGAAGGAGTTCTAGCTTGTAACTTTCAAAAATTCCATAACAAGAGGAATATAATTCATCAATATGAAAATTTTCAAGCTATTTATTGGGTTAAAAATATAGCATGATTGAGTTATTGCTTAAAAAATAAACTTAAATACAAAAACTTTTTTAACTTGAAAAAAATGTATGTTGAAGCCATTCCTCAATATTTATTATTTTGCATGGCTACTATTGTGAGAGTTAGTTGGAGTCACACATGCCATTTGAAAGGTTCATTACATAAATGTGAGGAATTTTGATGGTTTTCAAAATCATTTATGGTATTTACACATGGTTTTTCCTTCCACCATTTGGTTTCACTCTCCTACCCATGGTTTTTTCATATATATATCATCATCTCTCACACATATGAGTGGTTGGGCATATTCCCCTTGGATGTGGTGGCTTGGTTAAATATCATCATCTCTCACACATATGAGTGGTTGGGCATATTCTCTTTGGGTGTGGTGGCTTGGTTCATGGTTTGGAATTGGGATGGTGTTGGCCCATGGTATGGCCTCCCCCCATGGTATTTCATTAATTAGGGTCATTCATTATTTTCTCAGTTTCTAGATCAACTGTATGTGTGGGTTTGTTTTGCACACTTTCTTAAATGGACTATTCTTGTGAACATGGCTTTGCTTTCCAACATATAGTTTTGCACATAGCTTGTTGACTATTCAAAGTAGTTGAGTAGATTATCTTGTGTTTTTATTTTTCTTGTGTGGAAACAATGAAATTTGGATTTTTATTATTTAAAATAAAAATAAAACCCATGTTTTAAAAAACACTACAACTACTTCATACCCTCATTAAAGAAAAAATTACAATGCACACTATTAAAAGTGGCCAAGTAAAATTGTATGTGTTTATGATTTTGTGTAGAAATAATATAATTTATAATTTTTTATTTAAAAAACTATTAAAAAATAACTCAATTGAGATTTATAAATCCATCAAGCTATATAACTCAAGATATAAAACTTGATTGAGGTATTAATATCTCAATCAAGCTCTTAAAATTAGCTCGATTGAGTTCTTGAAAACAACGTTTTCACGTTCTCTCTTATGATCAATTCAAATTTAAAATTTCACTTTGAGCTAGTGCAACAAAAGGAGACTATGAAGCAACATGTGTATCTAGAAATAAACAAACTTAGTGTTGAATTTTTAGATAAAGTGTTGGTTGTGGTGGAGGTTATGATACATTAAAATAACAAATCTCCAAATGAATTGAATTTGTTAGGAGTTTCAAACAAAACGGTAATCATAATAGAGGTCAATGAAGTCATCACTTAGAAGAATCTCATGCAAACAACTTAGAACAATTGTAATGCAATTGAGAGAGCTAGTAAAGCCTTCAAAAAATAGTTTAGACATTTCTCTTCCTAGACAAAAGATGAGAGATTGTTTGGTATGGATTTTTATCATGAGAATTTATTGACTCACATAATGTGGAGTCATTTCAAATTATTACAGGCCCTTGCACAAGTCACTTGTTCTTAATAAGCTATAATATTATTTTAAATTATGAAGCTACCTTGATTATTTATGTCAAAATCACTCTTGAGTTTCATATGATATATTCACATAATTGGATATAGATTCTAGGAAATTAATGGGATTCAATGATCCCATGGGAAGTGAATTTAATAAAATCACTAGGATAGCTTTCAAAAAAGTGAGTGCTTCACCAAGTATGTCGTCCATGGCAACACATGTCCTCCATGGAAACACACAAAAGAAGAAGAAATTGAATATGTGACAAGAAGGAATTTTCCTATAATCTTGGAAATAATGAGGGTAACATGATGCTAAAAATCAACCTATAATCAAGCACTCATTTTAGTCTATTTTTGGAAACAAGTTAACTAAACCAAGTAGTTACATGAACAAGGACATAAAAAAGCAAGAAGATTGAGTTAGGGATTGTCATTTTTTTTTGTTGAGAAAAAAAATTCTTCTACCAATGAGCCAATCACCTATGAGAAGAATGTAATTGAAAATATTGAGCAAAGATTAGTTTACCATATATTTGGAGGTTTTATCCCTTGTTACCTTTTTTTTATTTTCTTTAGGTTTATCATGAACTTTTCTTCTAGTGGTCTACAAACATTTGTTAACTTTTGGCTCCAATTATGAAGAATGATGTTTGAGATATATTCTTTGAATTTTGTTGTAATCTTCTATGAATATAATATATCAAGCACTGAGCATTTAATGTTTGATAAAATTCTAAAGACATGAGCATGATGGTGTCTTTAAGTCTTTAGGAATGGTACACATTATTTATTAATGATATATTTAGATGGTGTCTTTAATGCTTTAGAAATGGTACACGTTATTTATTACTGATGTATTTAGTATAAAGATGAGTTAGGGTTAGGCAGTCAAAGTTATTGTACATGTTCATGGTCATTTATAAACTATTGGATTCATTTGCATTAATGTCTAATACATTTCTTTGTATTAGTGCCCAATACGTTTTCTTAATGTTAGTCAATATTTTCTTAGTATTTGATTAAGAGGGAATATGGTGCCTTTAGTATTATGTACTTAAGAAGAACAATATAAGGTACCTAGGGAGGTACTCAAGTAGATATTGTATGTAATGTGGTCATAATTATGGAATAAGTCGACTTGGTAGTTAGTGGGTAATAAATAGCTCCACCAGGTAGTTAGTGAAAATATTATAATATAGTAAAGGGTAGTTGATATAGATCACCTAGGAATACTAATAAGAAAGTATAAACATACATGGGTATCATTATATGAGATATGTGCGATGAATTGTACTGTTGCAAGCATGTCTTGTGGATTGGTTCCTTCCATAACTTAGTAATTGATGGTGTTACCTTATTTTAAGGGTCTTTTTCTATATCTTGATGTTTTAGTGATGGTGAATGTTTTTTGGTTACTTCTAAAGTATAAGGGTTCTATATATTTGGTGTGATTCACTTTTTGGGTCAAGGATACCACAAGTGGTATTAGAGAAATTACTTGGGTCAAAAAATTGGAAGATTTTTTTCTTTTTATGCAGACTTTTGAAGGAAAAGATAGGATGGTCGAATTTAGGTTGATTTATGAAACATTATATGTAGAATATGAATAAATGAGTTGTATATATGAGTTTCTCTCTCTACAAAACCCAATTTAAGAAAAATTTCCAAAATAGAGTGCAGGAAGCGAAGTTATCGTTGAGTTAAAACCAATTATTTTTAGTTTTTTGTTTTTCAGTGTTGGTCGCACAATTGCAAAGCTGATAATTTTTTATAGAGCGACCAAAGTTCCATCAAACCAACTCTAGGATGTAGAATAACTATGGCATTTCATAATTGTGTTCATAATAGAGATTCCAAGAAATATTGAGGGATGATCATTTTAAATTTTATGTCTCAAAAGTAAGTAATTTTCTTTAAACCCTTATTTCTATTTTTGGAGTTACGCCAAGAAAATTGTATTTTATAGGAAAATAAGTTGGTCTTGCTATTGAAGAGTACATAAAATAGAAGAAGTAAATATGGGGAAATAAATGGATTTTTTGGACAAATGATAATCTAAAAGAAGATGCTGCCAAATGGTGCCATTCGCTTAACTGGGTTAAGATGAATGCACTTTCAGATGTCAAATTTGAAAATGTATTTTTAGATAGGTGGTCTCATACTATGAAAAATGATAAAGAAAGCACTAAGGGTTTGTTCTCATATGACAAATTCTTATTACATATTCATGGATGTATTCATCAAGAGAAAGTCATTGTTTCTATAAACCTTAGTAGCAAGCATAATTTCATAAATGTTAATGTGGCTAAAAGATTGCAAGTTCCAACAGGGCACCCCTATTGAGGATGAAAATTTTCAAATTTTTAAATATTTGAAGGTTACTATGGATGAATATGTGTTGCATTCTAGATTTATGATATGGATATGGATAATATGGATTTTTTTTGGAATATCCCTTGGATGGACTTAGTTTGTACCATTAATAATAATGTACAAAGAAAATCTTGAAGCTTTGGTATAAGAAGAATAGATTTACATTGCACAATATTTCTCTAACTAAACAAGAAGGGAACAAGGGGGCACGTTAAGAAGTCCTTGCATATAAAATAGCTAAATTCTCTCTCGACATGGTAAATGAAGAGTTTGAAGTTGAATAAGGAGAAGAAATAGCTATAGAAACACATGAAGAAAATCCACAGGAAGGAGATACAAAGGAAAAACTATAATGTAACGTCCCCGACCCTCCGACCGGCGAAGAAGACGCTACTAACACCAATCAAACAGGAAAACAACCCCATGAACACGAACAGGGATAAATTCTGATATTAAAAAGCTTAACATCATACATACTAAGATGCATATAACATACAAGGATACATAGTTACTCAACATTCAGCGGAAGCAAACATATACATTCCAACATTCAACATGTTCATCATAATTCATGAGACAGTAGATATAATTGCAGAGATGAAGCAGTCATGAGTACTTATCTTTTTAATGAAGAACTTGCCCCGCAACCAGCTACGTCGCTGCAACGTTCCACCCAACCATAGGCCAGCATGCTCATCAATCTCTCAGCAACACTGCCACCCCTGAGCTGGGCATGATTCCTCCAGGAATAAGGGTCAATGCAGGCTTACACGTGGCCAAGGTACATAAATCAGCAAAACCCACACAGTAGGGTTTACCAGGTCGTTAAGGAGCTAGAAAAGGCTAAATGCTAAGCTGGTGACCTCAACACCAGTTTTCTCAAGCATACCCAACCTCTAATCCCACTCTCAACCATTCGAAGACCAACCACTGCATACCGCAACAAAACAACCCATTCACAGCTCTGTGAAGAAGGCAAAGACAACCGGGTGACGATCTCAACCAAAGGTGAAACACAGCTCAAGCCCATAAGACAACTCAGAGTTGTTCTTAGCCCTAGCGTGGCCAAAACAACTCAGCAGCAACCCAAAACCAGGGTACATCAACAGCCACAAACTCACAATGAGAACTATGGCAACCTTACACAGTCCACAATTGGGGAAGAAGCAGAACTCCCAGCATAGACATGGGAAAACTCAGCCAATGGATGTGGCATTCAACAGCCAACCAACATCCACGAGCCCACAGCACACACAATCCCCAATGTAATGGCTGAAGAACTTACACAGGCAGAAAAGGGGAAGGAACAAACTCTCAGCCTGTGCGCAAAGGGGAAAAGACTCAGTCCAAAAATGGAAGAAGGAGACACACACACAATCCGAAATGGAAGAATAAATCGGACTCTCAACAGCATCCAAAAATCATGGGAAAAACGACAGCAACCCAAATCGCGGGTTAAACCAACAGCAAGCCTGAATCGTGGATGAAAACCACAGCTATTTCACATACATAGCAGAAATCATGCCCTTGAGGCTGCCCTTCCAGCTCACTGCATGCACAAAACCAAAGGAGAACCCCAACCGGTGCGTGAGGAAACTGATGGGAAAACTATGTGTGAGGAAAACAGAACGTTTCTCTGTATGAGGATGGAATTCCCCAGACCACAATCGTGAAGGTGAAGACGAGGACAACTACCTGCGTGAGGGAAATGATGGCTTCTACTGCTGGGTATGCATACTGTCAGAGATGACAGTAGCCTGCCATACTGACGCCCCCCATGCCCACGTTTCCTCGAGCGATAACTTCCCTCAACTAACGCCTGCCCCAAACGACTTGGTGGCTGAAAGAGACAAGAAGGTGGTTGACACATGGCACTTTCCCAATGGCTCCCGTGGTTAGACAATTCCTCCCCCCCCCTATCCTTAGGAAAATCATGCCCTTTTCATTTTAACGTTGCACCGTCGTAGCTGGCTGTAGGTTTATTTTAATTGATGTGCGTATTTACATGATGCCAAACTATAATGTGATGGATAGCACGATATACCATCAGCAACTATCCCTATTTCTGAAACATACAAAACCAAATCAATGGTGGGGCTTTTGCCTTTAGCTCCTCACCACGATTAATTACATTATATACATCATGCAAACGGGGTCAAAACTGGGGTGTTACATATATAAAGACCTACATGACCCACAAGAAGCATAGGTTGTAGAGTAAAAACAAAATAACCAATAGCTAAGGTTGTTGTCTATCGACACCCACACCACCATGACAAACAATAGTCATTAAGGCAAGGTTAGGAGCATTAGCAAACATAGAACCAAAGAGGCAACCATTATGGAGGAACATGGAAGACTAAAATCACTATAGAGAGATATCATACTAGCACAACAACAATATGGAACCGGAGGAGCAACCAAAATCAAGATCGAGGTGGAAAGGAAGTAGTTAGACCCCATGTTTGAAATTCAATGGGATGGATGGATGCTTGTGCTAGGCACTAGTTGGATGCATTGCTTAGTACATCATATTATATGGGTTCCTCCTATGTTTCAAGGATGAAACATGCGAAGGAGGGTGGAATTTTGTGGACCTAGGGAGGATAATATGGGGTTTCAGGGAGGTACCCAAGGAGATAATGTATGTAATGTTTCCATAATTATGGTATTATGTCCACTTGATAGTGTTAGGAGATGAAGCCAATATCCAAATCTCCAATATTCTTCATGTATATATCTCGACTAAGACCACGTGTTTCTCCTATGCATCGAGCAGGCAGGGGGGTGAGATGGGGGTCTTTTATAACCCCCCCCCCCCCCCCCCCCCCCCGCTCCAGGGGTGCTAGGATCGGATCCCACTCTCTAAGGGTTCCTCCAAGGTGAAAATTTCTATACCTTTCTAATGTTTTTCAGTTCCTTTTGGAACCCTCATATGTATTGTATAAAAGGGGAATGGCCCCCCAACATCGTAACGCAAGAGAGATAGAAGAAAGCATTATAAGTTTTTTGCCAAGTAATAATAAATTATCAAAGTTGTCATTGCCCCATGGTTTTATCTATGTATAGCAGGGTTTCCCCGTGAATCTAATATTCTATTCTTATTATTGTTTGCTTCTGTTTTTTATATATTTTTTAACATGTGGTATTAGAGCCTAAAAAACTTGTAGGTGTAGGGTTTTCAGCAAGTGAGAATTGCAACAATGACATGAGGTTTAACCAAATTTGATATTAAGAAGTTCGATGGAAATAATTTATGATTATGGAAGATGAAGGTGGATAATTTTGTTGGTTCATAATGACCAAGTCCTAGCCTTAAATGGGGTTGCAAAAAAACCTAAGCAACATGACAAATGATGATTGAATAAAGTTGGATAGAAAGGTGGTTTCTACAATTTTCCTTTATCTAGAAGACTATGGCATGTTCAATGTTGTTGAAGAAAAGACCACAAAATTCCTATGGAAGAAACTTGGGAATCTATATGAGACTAAATAGGCAAAAATAAGATTTTCCTAAAAAAACAGCTTTTTCATCTAAGAATGAAGGAGGGCTCAAATGTGGTAGATCATTTGAATGAGTTTAATACCATAATAAACAAGTTTCTCTCAGTTGGTGTAAATGTTGAGGAGGAGGAAAGATAAATCATTTTACTATGTTTCATCTCAGATTCCTAGGATCATATGGTGGTGACCATCACCAACTCATCATCAAGAACTATAAAATTTTATGATGTGGTAACTGCTTTACTGGGAAAAGAGTTGAGGTGATAATGATCTTTGGATCCCTCTACTAGTGAAGCCTTATCTATGAGAGGGAGATCTAGTGAAAGGGGTTAACAAGGGAGATCATAGTCCTGATCCAAGTCTAGAGAATGCAAGAAAGGGAGGTTCTGGAATTATAGGAAACTAGGGCACTCAAGGAAGAACTATTGGTATCTGAAGAAAGAAAAGAATGATGAAAAGACAAATCAACCATCAATTGAAGCTAGTACAACATATTCAAAAGAGACGACAACATGTGAGGCTTTATGTCTCAGTAACAACATATCTCTATTACACTATTGGGTTTTGGACTCAAATGCATCTTTTCACATGTCTCCCCATAGAAACTGGTTCATCAAATACCAACCATATACCAGTGGAATGGTCTACTTGGGTGATGATCATCTATTAGAAATAGTGAGAAGAGGGAACATTCAAATCAAGTTGGTTGATGGAAGAGAAAGGAAGTTGTGTGATGCACAACATGTACCTAGTTTACAAAAGAATTTTATCCCAATCAAGATGATGGATAAGTTGGGTATTCTGCAACTTTTGGTGACAATTGATGCAGCGTTACCAAATGAGTTTTCATAGTAGCAAAATAAGAATCTTGTGGGATCATGCATCATTTATTTGGTGATACATTGACAAATCATGCAACAACAATAGACTCAGGGAATATTCTATATGCATTGATGTTGTGGCATCAACGACATGGCCGACATATGAGTGAAAAAGGTTTGAAGAATCTGCATGATTGATATATGCTTTTTGGGATTAAGTCTTGTGATTTATACTTCTATGAGCATTGTATTTTGGTAAACAAAGAGATTTTGGTTTACTGCAAGCTCTGGTAAAAGTTTTGATTTTTTGTAACTTTTTCATTCGGATATATTTGGACCAGTCCCCACTCTATCCATAAATGGTGCTAGATATTGTATGACTTTTATAGATGATTATTCTATAAGAGTTTGTTGGTATTTTTTGAAAAATAAGATAGAAGCCTTTGATAAATTTAACAAGTTCAAGGCACGAGTTGAGAAAACTTTAGGCAAGTCTATTTTGTGTCTCAGATTTGATAATGGAGGAGAATATTGCTCCAAAGAATTTGATCAATTTTGTACGCAAGAAGGAATTAAGCACCAGAAGATTGTTGCATACACACCACAACAAACTGGTGTGGTTGAGCGAATGAATCACACAATCATGGAACATGCAAGAACCATTCTCAATGCACTTGGGTTAGATAATGGATTATTGGCGAAGGTTGTTAACACAATTGCATATTTGATAAACAACTCACCTACAGTTGTGTTGGATGGAAAGATTCCATAGTAGGTTTGGTGTGGTAAACCAATTGATTATTCTCATTTGTGTATTTTTGCTATTATGCATTCGCCCATGTTCCATAAGAAAAGAAGTCCAAGCTTGACCCAAAAGTCAAGGAAATGTGATTTTCTCAATTATGATAATATAGTAAAGGAGTATAGATTGTGGGATCCTATTGACCACAAGGTAATCGTTAGTTGAGATGTTATTTTTAATGAAAAATCTATGCAAAGGAAGGAGGTACAACATACACTTGAGATTGTACCAATTGAATTAGAAATGAGTGAAGATTAAAATGAACCTTCTGATTAGCATGAAGAACAACGAGTTCAACAATCACAACTCAAAATATCTACACGTCCCATGAGACATCCATAAAGATATTCTCTTGATTTTTAGTCTTCTTTTGTTTTGTTAGCTGATGATGGTGAACCTAGTTCACTTTAGGAATCTAGGGAAGTCAAGAACGCAGATAAATGGAGGATATCCAAGGATGAAGAAATGAATACATTAAACAAGAATCAAACATGGAAACTTGTGGATATCTCGCTAAAAAGAAAAGTTGTGGGAAATAAGTGGGTGTATAAAGTGAAGAAGAGAAATGATGGGTTGTTGGTACATTATAAAGCTTGTTTGGAAACAAAAGGCTATACGTAGAAGTCAATAAGATTTTAATGAAATCATCTCTCCAATTGTGAAGCTTACTACTGTAAGGGGTTTACTTGTGCTTATAGAAGCACAAGAACAACTGTATGTAAAAGCTACTTTTCCGCAGGTGATATTGATGAAGAATTTTATATGAAGCAACCTAAGGGATATGAAGAAAGATGATAATATAATTTAGTTTGCAGACTTAAGAATTATCTATACTGATTGAAATAAGCACCAAATATGTGGTACAAAAAATTTGAAACCTTCATGAAGAACCAAGGTTTCATTAGAAGTGAAGTTGGCAATTGTACATATTATAAGAGGTTTGATGGTGGCAGTTTTATTATCTTGTTGTTCAATGTTTGATGGCATGTTGGTTGCAAGCCCCAACATGAAAAAAAATCATTGATCTAAAGGATCAATTGGCTACGGCATTTGAAATGAAGGGTTTAGGAGCAATAAATCAAATTCTAGGGATGAAGATACATAGGGACAAAAAAACTAGAAAGTTTTGGCTAAGTCAAAAGCCATATATAGAAAATATTTTGCAACGCTTCAATATGCAGAATGCAAGACAAGTTAGCACCACACTTCCTGCACACTTCAAATCATCTTCTGAACGATGTCCTAGAACAGAGGCAGAGAAGAAAAGCATGACTTGTGCACCATATTCATCAGTAGTAGGGAGCCTCATGTTCACCATAGTGAGCACTAAACTGGATAATGCTCAAGTAGTGGGATTTATTAGCCGGTTCATGGTGAACCCTAGTAAGGAGCATTGGAGAGTTTTGAAGTGTATACTCAAATATTTAAGGGGCGCTTCAGATGTTGTTATTTGATATAGATCGACATATTTACAAATTAAAGGTTTTGTAGATTCTTATTTTGGTGGAGACAGAGGTTGACAAAAGTCTACTATAGGATATACTCACTCTTGCTAATGGAGCTATAAGCTAGACATATAAGTTGCAGCCTATGGTGGTTTTATCAACCACTAAAGCAAGATATGTGATAGAAACTAAGGCCAGTAAAGAGGCAATATGGCTAGAGCGACTAATGGGTGAATTCAAGATGATGCAAGGGAATATCAATTTGCATTGTGACAATCAAAGTGCTTTTCACTTAGTGAAGAATCCAACATTTCATGATCACATGAAGCATAATGATATTAAGTACCATTTCATAAGGA
Source organism: Pseudotsuga menziesii (assembly GCA_001517045.1). NCBI lineage: Eukaryota > Viridiplantae > Streptophyta > Pinopsida > Pinales > Pinaceae > Pseudotsuga > Pseudotsuga menziesii. The sequence goes on along the minus strand of LPNX010977093.1, from coordinate 189,750 downwards.
AAGTGGTGGAAGGATGTAAGATCTTGTTAGATAAAATTGATACCAATGAGAATATTGTAGATATGCTTACAAAGATGATCAAGACAAAGAAGTTTGAATTGTGCAAAACTCATTTAGGCTCGAGTATGGGGCGGTTCACAGTCCAACATATGATATATAATTTTCAAGATCATCTCCCTAGTGTAATTTATTAATCTATGACCCATATCTATGCATGAGTATAGTCGCGACTGACCAATTTATCATGGTTTTGAATAGTTTACTTAGCACTCATTGCATTGGGTGATGCTCACAATGGCGAAGAAGTGGGATTGAGACTAGTGAATGAATCACATCCCATCCATCATCACTTTCAAGTCTTGCACCCAATAACTGGGACTTCCTGGGAGGTCATTAATCCCAAAACTCCTCTGGCTCAAGCACACTTAATTGTGGAGTTTTCCCCACAACCAAACCCACTTATCTTGATACCCTATTTACAAAACCTTGGCAAGTATTGTGCCTTATGAACTATTCAATTAGAGCTCCCTTGAATCTTTTTTATTTAAGTATTAGGGGTTGGGGGGTTCACAATCCCATGAGTATAGTCACAATTGACCAATTTCTCATGGTTTTGAATAGTCCAATTAGCATTCATTGCATTGTGTGATACTCACAAGGGTGAAGAAGCAAGATTGAGAGTAGCGAACTAAAACACATAGCATCGTTATTACTTATGGGGATTGCACTCGATAACCAAGACTTTATGGTAGGTCACCCATCCCAAATTGAAGTTGTGCATAGACTAAGACTTACACTATGCGAATGATCCAAAAATGATATATTTAGGCTTGTTGAAAATGTGATGAAATCAACATTGGGCAATGGCACTTAGATCAAAAACATTGGCAAGAAACTTTTTGTATATTGACTTCAAGTGGGAGAATGTTAGGAGATCAATCTAATATTTTTCAAGTAGATCTCTCAACTAGGTCTATGTGTTGCTAGTATGTGCCTTGTGAGCAAGGAGGGGGAGGGGGGGTGCGCTAGAACCCTCCTCTAGAGGTGCAAGGTGATCCCTTTCTCTCCAAGGATTTGGGGGCGGATCCCTTAAGGAAAAAAAATTCTAGCCCCTTCTAGTGTATTTTGATTCCTTTTAGAACCATCATATGCATTGTATAAAGGGGGAGTAACCCTCGACATTGTAACAAAAGAGACTTAGAAGAAAGAATTGTGAGTTCTTTGCCAAGTAATAATAAAAGATCGAAGTTGTCATTGCCCCATGGTTTTACCTGTGTATAGCAATGTTTCCATATAAGTTTTGTGTTCCATTGCTATTGTTGTTTGCTTATGTTTTTATATAATATTTTAATAGGTAATTGGTGGCTAATAAATATCCCCACTGGATAGTTAAAGAAAATGATATAATAATAACGGGTAGTTGGCATAGGCTCCTTAGAAATACTCATGAGAAAGTATAAATATACATTAATATCATTGTATGAGATATATTGGATGAATTGTAGTGTAGAAAGCATGGCTTGTGGAGTGATTCCTTCCATAAGGAGTAATCAATGGTGTTATCTTACCTTGAATATATTTCTCTATATATTGGAGTTATTTTTATGGTGAATGTCTTTTTATTTATGAAGTATAAGAGTTCTTATAATTGTTGTGATTCTATAAGGATCAATACACTTAATGAGTAGAAAATATGTCAATATTGTTTTATCTTCGTTTTTACTATAAAGGCATAAACCTTTATTTATTAATGACCTTGATTTGAAAATCTTAATTCGAGAATCATTATTTGAGGGATACCCACTCTAGCAGGTAGATTTTTTCATAACCTAAAGAAAGAAGGTTATCTTTTCCTCCAATTAGTTCCTTGACACAATTCCCTATCTAAGAAAAACTTGAGAAACAACATATTGCAATGATCATTTGCAACTATTAGATTTCCTTAAAAAAGTATAGAATAAATGTAAAGAAACACTACCTAAAGCTTGATCTTACACAATATTAGGGTGTAAAAATCCTTGTAACCTATACTAGCAAGTAATTATTGAGTTACATGGTGAGATTCTAGGATGGTGTAGGGGTGGAAGGTAAAGCAAAGCCATCAACTAGAATGACTGGTAGATAAAATGTCAAATATGTTATCAAGTTAACAACACCAAGTGGAGATGATTTTTCATACGCCTAGCCACCCCGAATTTGAAGATATTTATGAGGTGATTGAATGGTAACAACAAAGATATTTAATTTGTTGGATGTCCTATTATGCTCTTCTTTGAACAAATCCAACTCATTGAACAAAAGAGATGAGATGAGTTGAATACCTTTTTAGATGTTGCATATGTAACTAGTCCAAAATGGTACTAGAAAGGCTTGAAAACTTACTATTTATAGATGACACTAAGGTTGAGAGCTTTAGAACAAAACACATATATAATGTATACTGCAAAAAAAAGAAGGAAAATAGGAAACATGATATTTTTAGTTTTAAGTGGCATCTTCAATGAAAAAGAAGCAAGGGAGAAAATACTAACCAATAGCTATGAAGATTTCATTGGACTATTGAGGATGCATAGGGATGCATCTCCAATGATCTATCAACTAGCCTTTTGATTGATACCATAGATTGACAACTCCTTGGTTACTTAGAGAAACTAGTCTATGCATAGCTTCAACCATCATGTTAAGAGAAATATGGTTACTTTTATTAGAGAAAAGAATTTGGGTATATGTGTAAAAAAATGTTCATCTTTAAAAAAAGAAGATTTCAAAGTACCTCGAACAAAATGTTAATATGTGGATCTAAAGGATGGTGTATACCTTAACAACGAAGAATCTATAAATAGGTAGTTAAGCTTGATTCATGTATACTACTAGATGTCATTCTAGAGAAGGATGGTGATCATGATCATGTTGAAGCTAATGAGGTCCAAGAGTTTTAGAACACCTCAAGAAAAAAGAAAATACACATTCCAAATTTCAATGGAAAAAACGTTAAGTTCATCCACTAATTAACTTAATTTGATATGAATATTATAAACTCCTTATTTATTACACGTAACCACATTAATGTATAAATCTTTATTTTGTATAAATGATAATTCATCTCATTTCCATTATCTCATTTTTGGAAGTATTATTTCAATTAGATATAATTATTATCAATTATCTATTTATTCATTTTAAAAACATTGATGTATGATTCAACATTTTATATAAACAATCTTCCAACAGCCCTCCCTTTTTAACTATTGAAAATCATTTACTTTCTCTCTCACACACGCCCTCCCTTTTTAACTATTAAAAATCTACTTTCTCTCTCACACGCCCTCCCTTTTTAACTATTAAAATTCATTTACTTTCTCTCTTACAGACGCATATATATATGACACCACATGGTGGAGTTGAACCGAGATCTGGCCAGCTGTGGGCTATGAGAAGTGTATTATATTAAAAAGATGGAGTAATTACATGACATGATCGGAGGTCAGCTTGATGATTCTTGACATTGTGTTTATACAGTAACTCGGTGCTTGTTAAGTAATATATTTGATAGGCTGCGCCTCACATGATGGATGAGGTTCTAGATGAGGCTCTAACCAGTTTGAAGAATGTCTGGCCACCTCAACGATTAGAAGCTTCAATGTCCAAATTTTAAAACTTCAAGTTATGAACGTGAAGTGTATGTTGTTTCATACTCCTACTGTCTCTTGAATGTCCTAGTTGTAAGATCTTTAATGTTTTTCTCTCATGCCTTGGTTTTTTTTATATGTGATGAAGCCTTGCACAAGGTTATCGTGGAATTTTATGAAAGTTACAAGCAACAAACATGAAATGGGGACCTAAAGAAGGAGGCAAATTCATCCCACCATATCCTATATATCAAACACTGATCTTTCTGTATGCAAGTTTGTTTCTTATCAAAACCCACCCATAGAAATATCGACAACATTTTGCCTATATATCAAACACTGATCTTTCTGTCTGCAAGTCTGTTTCTTCTCATTGTCAAAATCCAACCATAGATATGCCAGCAACATTTTATGTATACTTCTCACACTTGCACTGATCTTTCTGTATGCACGTCTGTTTTTATCAAAATCTGCAAAAGTAATGTTGATTGAGATTCTAATTTCTTATATAAATATAAGCCAAATGCTCACACGATGTCGCAGATTGTAATACATCTCGAAGACATCGATATGTCGCAAAGTACCTCAAAATCAGTTCACGTTGTGCTCAAGACAAAGCACCCATGAATTTCTTTTGGTTGAAAAAGAATAGTTTCTTTTGTAGACTATTACCCTAAGAACATGTTTTATAGGTTTTTCATAAGATGGCCATATAATTTAATTAGTTTCATTGTAACCAAAATAGGAAAGAAAGAAAAATAGAGATTGCCATGCCATGATGTGGTGAAAACTGAGAAAGCAAATGTAAGTTGTGGTACAATTCTCTAATATGCATAGTCATTGTCAGATCTCTTCAGTAGTTGTTGGATTTTCAGTTTCTTCAATAGCCAGGGCTTCCTTGAGCTCGGACAGGACTTCTGCCATAGTTGGCCTTTGTGAAGCATCTCTCTCCACACACCTCGAGGCAATGGAAGCAACTCTTTTCAAGCTCTCTGTGCTGTAACTGTTTTGAAGGCTCTTGTCTACAACATTGTAGTCTCCAGCCTGTAGGTAGGGCTTTGCCTGCACATGAAAAGGTAAAAGGCATTACTAAATCATGATATCATGTTCAATTTATAAACTATAAATGGAATTTATTTTTCAAAAAAATAAAGCATGCTTTGTTAGTGCATTAGAAATTACAAGTACATGTATGAGCTAATGATGCTATCATATGTAATGCTTGAAAAAGATAAGTAGAAATTTGTGTCAAATTGCTTAAGCATTTAGTCTACTAAAGTTTATGATGAAAATGTCATTGATAGGTGATGTTTTTACCGATGACATAAAACAAATAAGTTCTGTAAGAAAGAGAAACTCAAACTGAACTTGCTATGAGGTAAAAACTCGAGATTTTCTACTAATATGATGGCTGGATAAGCTCAAACTGAACTTTCTATAAGGTATTTACTTGATATTTTCTACTGACATATTGTTTGGGTTTAATCCTATCCTTCACTTAATTTAAAACTTTAAAGAGAAAGACCCCTACACTTTCTTCTCTTCTCCAGCATATATCTCAGTCACCATGATTCCAAATGAAAGACTTGAATTAATTATATGTGAACCTATTGTGTTCAACGAAGAACTATATGTGGTAGTTCATCTTCAAACTGTCCACATATTTGACATTTCTGTTGATGCCCTTTGTCCAGCCAAGTTGATACTCCTGCTAAGAAATATGTCATACTGACAAATCAGCAGGTCAGAATTCTCTTTTGAGGTGGCCATAATTCCACCCATCCATCTCACATCTTATCCCATACCAAGGCTGTCAAAGTTGTGTATGTTGATCTTTGCATTCATGCTCTCTTGGAAACATCTAGAACCGTCCTAAACAAAAGGGGTAGTGTCAAGGACCTACAATTTACCTGATGTTTTTGCTTCAAACTTAGGGGTTTTCCCAACTTCGCTCTAGCACCTTAGGTTGTGCAACATTACCTTGCCTTGGTCAACCTGTTCTTTCCGCAACCAAACAAATCATCTTACCCTAAAGTCTACCCATAACTTCACCTTAGACTACAAGATGTTAGGTGTGCAACTTTAGTTCTACTTAACCAAGTTATCCAACACTAGGCGCACATCCAATCGTGGCATTTAAAACATCTCAGCAATACTTATACTGAGACAATATCATAACAATTAGTCATCACAATGTATAGCAGGAAACATAACAACCTTCATCCAACCAAAGAGAACCCAAGGCACATGTGCAACCGGCACCCAAGGAAAATGCCTTAAATTTTATTAGATGAAGTATATTACAATGTACCGTAGAGGAGCCAAGCCAACTACGTGTAGCTCATTTTACAGACTACAAGTAGAAAATGAACCACATTCCTAGAACTATCAATCCAATCACTTAAGCTACCGAAATCCTACCTCTTGTAGGTCTTGTTCACTTCTTATTTTTCACTCAGCTTGTCCAAATTCCCCTACTATGCAAAACCCATAACTTAGCACAATCGCAAAGGTCACTTTGAACTTGTATCTCAATCACTTGCCAAGAATTAATGAATTGCCTTAGCCACTTCGAGGCATCCACTATATATATGAGTCTTTCCAAACTCTTACAAGCCCCTCCAAGTCTAAGTTCACCCGAGTGTTTACATGCAACTCAACTATGCCCACATGACTTGTCTACCGACATCCATCTCCAATGGTGTCGTACCCTTCTGTGCAGCACGATCGCGATCGCAAGTTTGTCTAACACCCAAGTGTCCCCATCACATATGCATCCATCACAAGTGTGCCCGACAGTTGCACCCATCGCATATGCATCCATCAAAAGTGTGATCAATAGTTGCACCCATCACATCCACGTCTGTTGTAAGTGTCTTCAACAAGCTATGCTTAAGTGTGCCCAAGAAGTTCTTCTAACAAGGTGCCTCTAAGTGCACCAATTCTTTTGTGTTCAAGTGCACCCAAGAAGTGCACAAATCCAACATCCATCCTTCCTGTATGCATCCAATTACTCCTTGCCGACATGTATCCAACCAAGTGCACCCACTTAGTCTGCCCAGCCAATGTGCACCCAACTAAGTCTACCCAAATCACCTGTAACTTAAAAGACAACCAGTTCTTCTTGCCACTTCATCCATCATGCATAGTGCATGCCTACAGACAAGGTTTCCTGCGACAACTTTCTCTACCTCACCAAGTTCCCTCCAAGCTTCTCTTGGTCTATCCAACTAATGCAAGCTTCCACTTTTTGCGATGTACCTTGCCTTCATACAAGGGATCCCAACATATGCATGGTGTGCCTTGTCGATGAGCCAAGGCACCCAAAACCAACTCATCTAGCCATCAACCTCATGTAATGCTTATTTGTGCCAACCAACAACGACCAAGGCGATCATGCGATAGAGGCATCCAAAGCCTCTCAAGGCTAGGGCCTTACATCCTCCCCCACTTAAAGTCATTTTCGTCCTCGACAACATCCACAAGAACCTATTGTCCTCCAAGTCTACTACCCAGACTCATGCATCCATCCATTATTGGCTTCTACAACCACTCTACACTATCATTTCTAGAATACGTGTGCAATTGCTCACTGTCTAATGCTTCATTTGAGTGAAGCAACTTGGCACAAATCTGTTCTCAATGTCTCTTGGATGCCATTGTCTGCTGCATCTTGTTGCGATTACAATCCACTACTGCTGTAATTGTCTTCTATTGCTACAACAACTCAACCTCCACTAAGAAGGTTGTGTAACCATCCAATTGTTGCACACTTCTTACTTATTATTGCTTATGTACTTAGCCAATTTCGTCATGCATCTGGACACTGGATCTCCTCAAGTCTTGAATTGGTTGGGTAGCTAGTCTAACCATCGCAGCTAGTCTATGAGAATGCACATCCTCATGTACAAAATCAATAATTTCCTTATGCACTTCAGTATTCCTGTACAACTCCAATGAACCAAGGCAAGGTCACCACGTTTTCCTCAATGCTATCTTGTTACCTGTTGCAATAAAAAGGGACTTTCTAAGGCACCTTTCCAAAGGTGCACTAAGCTCCACTACCTTCTCCTAAGCAATGAGTCACCTCACAATCTATCAATGGAAAGAACATGACAAGTGGATGCCAAAGCCAATGCCAAGAATCATGCCACCAATCTATCTAGAGTCATCCAAATCATGAAGTTCACCTAAGAGATGTCCATACTTCTCACTCAAATACATGAGGAGAGGCACATTCAAACCAATTATGCCCTCGCCTTTTTCTGACAATCTTTCATTTTGTAAGTCATTTTGTCAATCTTCTTGCCGAAGAGTGCATGAAGAAGGTTCAACTACTTCCTTAGTTCTCACATACCAAGGCCATTGCTTCTCAACTTCACCATCTTGGTTTGTTTCCAAGCCTTCCCCATCTAGGTCAAATGTTTCACTAGCCTCTTTAGTCGAATCCTTCATCTACCTACCCATGTCTGGTACATCTTTCTTGCAAAGACAAGCATCCACAACTCTGAAAATTGTCGTCACAGTGATGTCCGCTATGGTCTCTAGCCTAATAAATCTTTCTTCGAAGTTTTTCATTGAACTATTGTTCACAACGTCTATACCAAAATTCTTTTTAAATCTTTGTCTATGGTGTATCCATCAAACCCAACACATCCGCATCCTCCTCTGCAAGGGTGTCCAACACCTTGGTTTCTTGTGAAGACCAAGTTCAAGGTAATCATCCTACAAGTGACACCAATTTGCTTCCTTATAGTAGGGATGATACGTAGTTCCTAGTATGGAAAGATGACCAATCGGTCCATATGAGGCATAGGTGATTCCTTTTCCTTCCTCTTAAATTCTTTTCCCAAAAAAGCCTCAAAGTCATCCATGAGAACAATAGTGAAACTCACTGTTCCACTCCACTCACCAAGTTTCAAGGTAACCTCATTGGTTGTTCCAATCACCTTATCCACTTTTGAGTTCATTGCTTTGAACAAAGTCTGTATGGGCTCAAGCTACAACCAAGATCCTTTGCCACAACTTCCTTCATAAAATTATGGGTCCCTTCATTGTCTAGATGGCCTATACCGATCTACTATTCAATTTTGTCGATACATTGAAAAGCATTGTGAAATCTTGTGCTTGGCTTTTTGTAAGATCGTGTTCCAAGTTCCAACACAACACCCAAGACTTGCAAGATCCCAACAGTAGGTTTGTCCACTTTCTCCATACCAAACAACTTCTATGTTACTGGGCAATTCTTTGCATAATATTATTTTGCACAAATCCAACAAGATATGGGATTACCTTTTTCCTTAGGTTCTTTCGGTTGCTTGGCTTTGTTCTCGCCAATCTTACCAGATGGTTTTTCCTTCGCCTTGCCCTTCTTCTTGTTCTTATCAATTGATTCTCTCCTTGAGGATTCTCATCTCCCTTTGGACCACATTTTGTCTCTACCATGTAGTCCAACAACTTGTCTACTACTATGATGGCTACTACAAGGGTTGCACATTCTGGTATCATAGGTCACTCTACGCCCAACATTATAACCCTTTCATAAAGTGGAACAACCTATCTACTTTTTTCATATCCTTGATCTCCAACATAGAGCCTAAAAATTAACACATCCCTAATATGTGCTTGGATCCTTCCTATATGCTTGAGAGTCAATAACTAATTCCTTGCAAAAGATTGGTTCCTTGGCCCAAACTGAGCCTTCAAGGCTACTTTCATCTTTACCCAGTTTTTTATCTTTTCTACATTGTGCCTTGCTTCCAAGTCCTCTGCTCTATATCTCCACCAAAGCTTTGGAGTACCCATTAAGAACATCATAACAATGTTCACCTTGACCTCATCTGGGTTTTCACTCATTTGCTCCAAGTATTGCTCAATATCCCAACAAAAGTTATCTGGTAACTTAGCATTGTGGGTGCCATCATATGGTTTCGGTTTCTTGATATTATCCTCATAAGAATCGATGAACTATTTCCATTGGAAAAAGATCATTTCAAATTTCAACAAGCTAATGGTATCTTCTTAATCTTTCACCTGTCCAACAATAGTCTTCAAAAAGTCTTCTATAACCTATAGTATTTCATTCACATCAGTGTTATGAACTAGTGCCTCAATAAGGGTGTTTGTGGTCTCCTAGCACTCTAACACCACCTTATTATAAGCATGGCGCATTCTGGTCAACTTTGGCTCCAAGGAGTCTACCTTCTCCTAATGCATACTAAGAGTGGATGTTATTTTCTCAACAGTCCTATCTAAGTTCCCAATTATGGTCCTGAACCTCGTATGACCAGTATTGTTTTCGCTTTCTAGCACAACCTATACATCTTCAATAGCCATAGTCCCTTTCCCAAAAACAACAAAAGAAGTCATCTTGTGAATGAACTATCCTAGTTGCCCATAGCGCCCAAGTGAAGAGTCTACAATTGTTGGCACTCGTATTTCCCTTCACAGTTTCCTATCGATTTGTCCAAGGTATGGAAGGAACTACCCTAGGTGCCTGCGATGCCCAAGCACAAGTCTATGATCATAACTTTTAGGTTTCCCTTGCAATTTCCTGCTAACTTACCTCAAGATATGGGCCATGCTTCTAAGTTCACCCAAGCATGAAGAAGAGTTCCCAAAACTGCTTAAAACCCACTTGTCACAAAAGGGACAATGGTGAAGAGTAATGTAGCTAACCATTGTTCATCTTTGACACCAACTGTCATGGAAGTGACAGTGGTGAAGAGTAATATAGCTCCCCACTATTCAACTTTGATACCAATTGTCATAGGCCTACAATCTACCCAAATTTTTTTCTTTAAACTTAGGAATTTTCCCAACTTGCTTTGGCACTTAAGGTCGTGCGACACTACCTTACCTCAACCATAGGGGCTTGACCAACTTGTGCCTACCACAACCAGAGTACACCTCTTTACCTAAGGTCTACATGAACTTCACCTTAGGTTACAATATGTTAGATGTGTAACTTTAATTCTACCTAACCAATTTATCCAATAGTAGGCACACAACCAACCATGGCCTTTAAACATCCCAACAATACTTATACTAAGCCAATATTATAACAATTAAGCATCACAATGTATCGTTGGAAACATAACAACATTTATCCAATCAAAGACGTGAAACCAACACCGAAGGCGAATGCCTTAAACTTTATTAGATGAAATATGTTACAATGTACAATAGAGAAGCCATGCCAACTGCTTGTATCTCTTTTTACATACTACACTTACAAAAGGCACCAATTGCCTAGAACTGTCAAACCAACCCTTAAAGCTACCATAGGCTCACCTCCTGCAGGTCTTGTTCACTTCTTCTTTTTCACTTGGCCAATCCAAATTCACCCTACTATGCAAAACCCATAACTTAGCACAATAATAGAGCTCGGTTTGAACCTGTGTCTCAATCATTTGCCAAGAATGGATGAATTACGTTATCCACTTTGAGGCATCCGCTATATCTATGAGTCTTTCCAAACTCTTGTAAGCCCCTTCAAGCCTGAGTGGAATTGAATGTCCATATGCAACTCAACTGTTCCCACATGACTTGCTTGTCAACATCCATCGCCAATGGTGTCGTGTCTATTGTGCCACATGATCGTGATCGCAAGTCTGTCTGACACCCAAGTTCCCACAAGTGTTCCCATTGCATAGACATTCATTGCAAGACTATCTAGAAGGTGTTCCCATCACATCTATGTCCACCGCAAGTGTGCTTGGCAAGGGTGATCATTGCACTTGCATCTTTGTTAGGTCTTAATACCAATACAACAAGTTTGCAAATTGATTCATATAGTTAACACACTCACATAAGACAATGGAACATAATAACACCAACACATTGCACAGAAATTACCTTGAAAACCTATCTCCTAGAGGAAAACCAGCAAACCAATGAGCTTTCACTCATCTATTAATCAAACACTCAAAACAAGTGTTCTTATAACCGTGACTTGCTAGACCACAAATCACACTTTATTACATGATCATGCTACTCACTACTTCTCATTTTACAGTACATCATGCATAGCCATTACATCTTATTTATAGATGCAATACAACCAACTGCTCATTAACGACAATCCATAACTTCCTAACCACTTTCAATTATTCTATAACTGTCTACTTGACTAGGTCAACTTTGGTTGATTGCTCGTTGAGCTTCGATTGTTCCTTTGACTTCTCGTTGACCAGTCGTTTTCCTTTGACCAAACAACTATTCTATTCGATCAGCCAACTAGACTTCCACCATCTATCGCCTCCAACTCTAGTCGAGTTAAACCAATAGACTATCAACTTTGCTAGTCGATCCACATGCAAAGAATAGAACATTCCCAACAATCCATTGCAAATGCCTCCATCAAGTTGTTCCCAAGTGCGCCCAGGAAGTGCTTTCGACAAGGTACATTCAAGTGCACCCAATTATCTTGTGCCCAAGTGTGCCCAACAAGTACATGAAGCCAACATTTCTCCTTCTAATGTGCGTCCAATTGCTCCCGGCTGACATGCATCCAACCAAGCGTGCCCATTTAGTCTGTCCATTCAATTTGCAACCAACCAAGCCTACCCAAGACACCTATAATCCAATCAATTCTTCTTTACACTTCGTCCATCATGTATAGTGCATGCCTACAAATGAGATTTTTTGCGGCGACCTTCTCTACATTGCCAAGTTCCCTCCAACCTTCTCTTGATCTATGCAACTAAAACGAGATAACATTGTCCTCGATGCACCTTGCCTTCATGCAAGGGCATAAAACATGTTCATGGTGTGCCTTGCCGATGGGACAAGGCACCCAAGGGCCAAAACCGACACATCTAGCCATCAATCTCATGTCATGTCTGTCTATGCCAACAAGAGACCACCAAGGTGATCATGCGATCGAGGTGGCCAAAGTCTCTCAAGGCTAGGGCCTTACAAGTTGCTTTTAGAATGCATTGAAGAAAATTAACTTTGATAATTAATTTATTCAAGTTATTTCTGCATTAGCCATCCATAGAAAATGTAGGCATCAATCCATCATAATCCTCCTATCTTATAGAGATCCTTTTCTTTATTGATCCCATGATTTATAAAGACTTCTTTGAGATTCAAAATGTGTCTCCTAATTAAGGGGTTTGTTTCAGGGCCTCTTTGGTTATCTTCACTGACATTCATATTTGTGCATTTCTATCTTCAATTCACAAAAATGAAGGGGACTACTTTATGCAAAACCTTTATCATTAATCTCTACAAGTTGGTTCTTAATTTCTGCAGATTGATGTTAGTCAATAGGATTTTTTTCATTATTGGTTTAGGTTTGATTTGGATTCTTTTTAGAGTTTCTTTAAGTCATATGCTTGGAGTGTTTAGGTTTGATTTCTAACTGATTCTAGTTTGATATCTTATCTAAAAAAAAATTGAAGTTATATGTCTAGAAGGATGATAATTCATATATTTGATAACAATTTATTAACTCCAAATATCAAAACTCAATCTGTATACATACCCATATTTATTGGTAGTAAAATGAAAATAAAGTCCAACAATGAAATAGAAACATTTGGAGAGAATAAGTTCCCAACACAAAACCTAAAAATAAAAAGTATTATAATAAAAAAACCTGTATATATAATATATATATATATATACTAGATTTTGTCTCCATCAAGTTCCAAAATCAACATCAGTTTCATGAGACCTCCCAGCAAGATGGGTGCATAATTCTTTAAATCTCTCTTGCTCTTTCTAGCATTAGAGGAAATTTGAGGTCTAAAATGGGCCTCCTAAGGAAAATATTAAAATAATAGTTAAAATAATAAATTAATATTATAAATTTTGAAGGAAAAGACACAAAAACCAATGTTCCCCCAAGTTTTCGAGATGGGACATGGGATCTAGGAAACACACATTCAAGACACGTGGAGACCACCCCCAAATTTTAAGGAAATTCGAGGGGGGCGTCTCTAAAATTATAAAAATAAAATAAAATATCAAAAATAATAATCCATTTGATGTATATTCCTGATTGTGCAATGTAAACATTAATTATATTGATTTATTTTCTAAGTAGTACCAAGTAGGGATTGTCAAAAGTGAAAATAATGAGAAAACATAAAAATAAAAAAAATATTCTTTGGGGCATGGGGGGGAACCTTTTGCCAGGAGTCCCCAAGTCCCTAGAACGCAGAAAACGCATCCTCGACCCTGCCAAACGCGCATCCCTATGGAACACTGACAAATACTACTTTTTTTTCATATTTTCAACTTATTTCCCTGTGGTTTTACTCCAATTTCGAGCGGGGCATACTTTTGATGGACCTCACCCCACTAAAAATGAGAAATACAGTTAAAAAACATGTTAATTTCAAGTAACACATTTTTTTAATGTATTTCTCATTTTTCATGGGGTGAGGTCCATCAAAAGTATGTATTGTGGGTACTCGTTGGATGCAGACTTGAATTTTGCATCCAACGAGTGCTCCCACTTGAAATTTGAATAAAATACAGAGAGATAAGTTGAAAATACGAAAACAAAAAGTAGTTTTTTTAGGACAAATATCCCAAGTCAACCATTATGGTTGACTCATTTTCTTGAAATTCTATTGGTTCTTGAATTCTAATGCATCAAAGACTCGTTTTCTTATAAATCTCATTTAGAACCCAAATTTCCTCTCATGGATGCCTAAAATTATTAAAGAAGAATTTCACCAACTATATATGTGAATGCTTTGGATGTATGAAAAACAAACAAATATAATTAATCAATTGAACTAAGGTGGATGAGGCTTGGTGACTTAGTTGCAAGGGTAGGATGTCTCGATGATTGGAAGTTAATTGCTTTTATTAACCTTATAAAGAAACAACGAGTCCTCTAGCTTTGAGCACATAATGCTAAGAGGTGCCTTTAGATACTCTAGAATGTCTTGTGGTTGGAGAGCTTGAACATGGAGCATTTTTAATTGATTAGTTGGTTGTTGGTATACATGTGTGAAAAGAAGTTTGGATTTGCAATCCCCCTCGGTCATGCTCACTTATCTTGGACAAGATCCGAGCTGCTGGCTTTGTGTTCAACTAAACATTTTTCTTCCCTCCTATGGCAGGGTACAAAAGACTAGTCATTCTTCATGATATTCCTTTGTGTGAATCTGGGAGGGAAAAAAAATCTTCCTTCCACAGTTCTCAATGTTTGAACCCTTCAGAGAGAGAGGAGATCTTGGTTTGTATAGATATCTATACACAAAACATGTTTTTTTTTATGGCAAATAGTACTTAGACATTAAAAATCTTTTTGGGATTTGTAAATGATATTCCTTTGTGTGAATCTGGGAGGGAAAAGGATCTTCCTTCCACAGTTCTCAATGTTTGAACCCTTGAGAGAGAGAGAGGAAGTCTTGGTTTGTATACATATCTATACACAAAACATGTATTTTTTTTTATGGCAAATAGTACTTAGATATTAAAAATCTTTTTGGGATTTGTAAAGTGGTTGGAGGAGTTAGTTTCTTCATCTTGGAGTAGTTGGCATGGTTGCAAGATTAACTCCAAAAAGATCTCTTGGAAATTTGAGGGGCCAAGATTAAATGAGGCGAGCAATATGGAAAACAACAGCTCCCTTCAAATCCCAAGTTTTAGCCTAGATGGTAATCAATGAAATCCTAACCATCAAAGCTAGGCTTCATAAAATGGGGATGCCCAAACGTGATGTGTTTAATTTGAGAAAAAGAGTAAACAATTAAACATGGTTGTTTGGGATGGTAGACTTGGTCAAGCTGTGGAAATGGGTTTATCAGAAAATGCAACGGACCAATTTTGGGAGACTTGTGGATGGTCAAACAGCATGCTAACCGGTAGGGAGTCTGCAATCTACAGACATGGAGTACTATTAGGCTAATGGGGATCACTTTTTTATAGGCTAATTGGGGTGATTTTTCTTTATAGCTTAAGTTACAACGCAACTTTTAACAATGAGTTTATTAGCTTTTGTATAGAAGAGGTAACCTTTTTTTAATTTTATTATACATAGAATAGTGAAGTGCTTTACAATGATAAAGATGTTGTCACATACATGATATTTATAATAAATAATATTAATATTATATATATATGAAAGAGAGAGAAATTTGATATGTACACTTGTATAAATACTACTATACAAAAATAAAAAGAGAAGTCTAAATAAGATTCACACAAAAATCAAAATATTATAAATATGATATCTATATATAGAAATATTATTATCCCTTTTAATTTACTTTATGTTTAGATTTATCTTAAATGATAAAAAATTTACATCTCAGATGATTTCATCCCTCTCTCTATTTGATAGATGCCAAATTAAGATGAATTTACATTAGTGTAGTTGCACAAATAGCAACTTAAAAAACATATAGGAAAAATATAAAATCTCTTTGAATTTGATGCTAAAGATGATTTGTTGATTTTGCTACCTATGTTGAGAAAGAGAGCCAATTTGACCTTTGCCCAGTTAATATATGATATCCTTTGATATATTTATATTACAATATTCATAGTATTAACCTTTACAGCAATATGAAATCTAGAATTTTTTTCTGTACAGTATGAATACAATACAGTCAAATTAGTATTTAATTTCTTTCATATCAATGAACTTAACTTAAAAAATAACACAAATTTCAAAAAAACTTTTAAAAAATTTATAAAAATAAACTACAATGTAAAATTTTAAGAGAATGAACTAGAAACTTGGAATTTTAAAAGAACTATTCTTTAAAACTCTTTTAAAAACATGGAACAAAATACATATTTTTTTCATTACTCATTACTGTTTACTATGCTTTATTATAGTATAAGGTGATGCGTTTTGGAAAACTAAGTTTATGATAAAGAAAAGTTGGTGGTTTGCTACATTATTTATTCGGAAAACATGAGCAGTATGTTTGAAGTTATGATCTCATCAGTTTATGTCATGTTTTGGAGCTTCTAGAACGAAAAGAGCATGTCCTAATGTCCTTGTTTTTATCAACATGACAGAGTTAGTTGCAACTGTCCTACATTTCATGTTGTATGTTACTGAAACTAAAAAACTAATGGCTATTTTAGAGAAGCGGCCTACAAGAATAAGGGAGACATTATACCCATAAGACCAGATTATATGTATCCGGGGAACCTGTATGACTCAAAGGTTCACGTCCACATATCAACTCAAGAAGCACCACCCCAAAGCTGTAGACATCGCTTTTTTCAGTCAGCTGTTGTGTTGAATAATACCTGTAACAAAAGATTCAAATTGATCAGAAGATATAATCACGGCATCTTGAATTAACAACAGATTTGCAGTTCAAAGGTGGCAGAGAAAAGCTTTCAGAAAAGTTTAAGATTGCTTACTCGGGATCAAGATACCCGGCAGTTCCCTTTACAACTGTTGTCACATGAGTTGCATCTGCTTGAACAATTTGTTTAGAGAGGCCAAAGTCACAAACTTTGGCATTCAGGTATGAATCCAGAAGGATGTTGCTGCACTTTACATCACGATGGATAATTTTGGTATTACTTCCATTGTGAAGATACTCAATTCCTGTAAAATAAAACATATGTCAAGCGATTTTTTGGGGACGTAGTTGATATTTGTATCACTGGAAGGGATGCAATTCTCATTCCTTCAAAATATACATACAAAGCCATTATTATATTGCAAAACTCTGAGCACGAAAGGTACAACATAGTATTTACGAATTACAATGTAACAATAATGGGACAATATTTACTTCTAATATCAATATTTTGTTTTTTTTTTAATAGAAAAATATTTTGGTAAATTTAACACAATCTTCTCAAAACTCTTACAACATGGTTTGGCAGTGAGATAGTTATATCCAAGTATAGACAACTCGACGTAAAATAGTTTACTTTCTATGATTTTTGCTTCGCTTTATCTTAAGATTGACTTGATTTTATTCTGATATATGTTCTGGACAGATTTCATGTAAAACTTTTATTTACTACTGTATTTGAAGATGATGGTGACACTGCTCTAACTTATAATTACTTTCATGGGAAGAAGATACACAATTATAATTATATGATATGGACCTGTCTATGTGTCAGTAACACGTAAGACATATCAGCTTTATATTGCATCTTTGCAAGTTTGACCTTCAATGCAACAGTAAGCTTCAAACACCCACACCCAGGTGGAGGTGGTTGGCATCAGAGAAATACATAGAATCTTTTTAATTTTGGATGTACTAAGCACTTAAACAGTCAGAGAGATCAATATTTTAATACTTCAAAGTTGATGGATTAGAGATAAATTTATGTTAGTTAAATTATTTAAACATTTAAAGATAAGTTTATGCGGATTTATTTTATAGTATAGCTGTTTACCTTGTGGCCAAGTTATCTGTTACTTGTTCTCTATGCCTATCTGTTATCATATACCCATAAATAAATAATCTGTTAATAATTTAAAATATTTACTCGTCGAAATGTCTTTCTTAGTCGTAACATCCCTTTTACTTGTATGCGTGGATAAAATTAATTGGGCTTCTTAAATGTTTGATGACAGGGCTCGTCATCCGCTCAGCATTGATATGTTAATGTTTAATGAATTGAAAAGTTAGCTTGATTACCTAGGATTAAATCCTAGACTTTGGACTTTGTCCCAAACTATACTTGCTAGATATATGTTTCATGTGTTCTAAACATAAGTTTCAGAGCTTACTTGCATAAGGTGTTGGCAAGGGTGCTGGCCCCGCGGGCCTTACATGCAATGAGGGGGATAGTGCAAGGTATGACTATGTGATAATAACTTATGCCAAGGCATACAGCCATGGGAGATACAAGGTGGAGGCCATCTGCGAGGAGAAGGTTTTAATTAAGTTTTAAATTCTTTGTCATAAGCTTTGGCTGCCAGTTGACAATGCAGCTAGGCAGAGTTAATACGGTTGGATGTATGCATGCTTTTTGTGTGAAGAAATTGATTTTGGCCATCCATCTGTCCTTGATCTGATTCTTGTCGTTGGAGAGATCTTGTAGGGTTTTTATGATCACATTCATTTGGTCGTAAGATTTTTGTCTAGTTCATGTTGATGGTTGTTGGAGGTTTTGCTCAGAGATTCCACGACCATGATTGCCATTCGACAAGTCTGCAATTGCTTGCTTGGTTTATACGCTGCGTTTTTTGAGATGTTTAAAGGTTTTTATTGGTGTTTAATGGTCGTGTGGCTGCCATTTCTTCTCTGCACAATCTCAGCCATTATTTGTTCTTCGGATGGTAAGGTGGAAAACTTGGACACTTTCCTTCCATTCTTGGCAAAGGGATTCCCAAACCCAAAAAGGGTTCTTAACAGGTAAGAAGTTTATTAACTTCCAGTCTTTCACTCTTCATTTCGATAATGAAATTTCGTAGTTTTAAACAGATCTGAATTGGCTTGGTTTTTCTTGTGCAAGGAAGAGGAAGGAGAGGGGAGCTAGGAGGAGCAAACCCTTAGCCCTCTGTGGGTTGAGCAAAGGTAAGACTCTCTACTAATATATTTGTTTATTTGAAATCGATTTTTGTTTCACATTTTAAAGAAATGTATTAACATTTCACTTTGTTTTGGCAGGTGAGGCCAGGGTACCAACGAATGGGTACCTAAACGCTTGGGATAAACCTGGCATTGCCTGTACGGCCCAATCCCTCATTCAAGATAACTTTCGCACAGGTTTTAGGTTTAAATTATATGTTACAATTTTGATAATGATTTAATAAATAGCTTATAACCTTTGTATGTGTATGAAAGGTTGGCGTATGGGCCAAGCGAGAGTGGAAACAGGGTTACCTCCTCTCAAGTTTCGTCCTTCTCTGTCCTGAGGTGAAGATCCCTAACCTTAACTCTGTTTATTAGGAAAAGTTTGTAAATTAATTGACTGTATTTCATACAAACGCAAGTGGGTTTATGTGCATGTAAACAATGACGTGACTCCTTCAATGATGCATTGGATCGATGCAACAGATTTAAGGTATGCCTCAATTTGCATGTATGCAGTAGACAGAGTTCCATGATTTACTCTTGTTTCAGAGTGTTGGGGGAAGATAAAGGGCTTTACAACCTCTATCGATTTTTTTTAAGATAAGTTTAATCATTAACCAATATTGGGTTTGTATTTCGATTTGGGGATTCATGGCGATTTAGTAAATTTGATTATAGAGTAGTTTTGACGATTGGCACACATCCATCGTGGATTATACAATTTGTATTTAAATAATTGATGTGATTCGGATATGGATCCGATTCGGTGGATAGCCAGAACCTAGAATTTGATTCGATCTAAGTTACTGCGATTGCATTTCTTATATCCTGTAATTAAATGTGTTATTTAGATCTGTTAGGATCTTAGCTAAAAACTTGGTTTCAGATTTGTATGTTTTTCTTGATATTTAAATGCTGAAACATACACTTGTAATTTATATGTCGATTTTATTTAAAATAGAGATGAAGTCTCTGTTGAAAGCCATACAACTCATAGATGTTGTGATTATTTTACCTATATCTATTTGGTTGTTTTCTTTGGATCTGTTTAAATCTTATTTAACATTTTAGTTCAGATCTGATATCTCTATATATATAGTTATTAAAACGGAGATTTGTTAAAAGTACATAGGTTTGTATTTTAATTATACAGAAATAAAAGTTATGTGGGAAGCCTCTCGGCTCTACTTAACGTATCTATAATTTGCTTGAAGAATGAAAGGTTTGATATATATATATATGAACATTCTATAGCAAATTTGTATAGTTTATAATTAAAAATTTCTTGATTTATTTGTAGGAAAAGTAAATGTGATTTCTCCATTTCTGTGCATAAGCAATTTAACTACGAATAGAGTATAAAATAAGAATAGTATTTAAACATGTTAAAAGAAGCTAATTAACACATTGTATAATCTTAATTTATAAAAACATACTCAGTATTATAATCTACTTTCATACTGTAATTATCGAGACAAAAGCAGTAAATAAATTTAGTAAGGAACCTATCACCACTGTCGGGAAAACAGAACTGAAGATGTTGTTCCTCCCAACCAACTCCTAAAGCAGCCAAATCTTACTTGCTCCAAAACCCCTGAGCCTATTTGCTGAACCACAAGGGCAAATTCTGATCAATGCACCATCTCTTTGCATCAATAGATTATTTCTTCATCCATCGTCGGCCTCCTGCTTATTCGATGGACATATTATTTTAATGTATTTTGCTAGGACTTGGTCATTTATGAGCCTCCTGCTCTTTAGTGCTACACAAGGAGTCTTGACCTGATTTTGGGGAAGATGCCTCCTGCATCACTTAAGTTTTCTCTCGGCAACTTTCGTCATTTGTCATTTCTCCTTGTGGGTCAGCAAACACTCTTTTAACGGCTACTTCAGTTCTGTTTATTTAATTATTTAATAATAATAATCCATTACATTTATTTTGACTTTATTTGTCAAAATATATTAAAAAATTAAATATTCAAAATAATAAACAATTTAACTATTATTTGGTGTATTATATTTATAATCAACTGTTGCCTATGCCTCAACTACCTGTTATCACCCACCTTCTTCTAGTTAAACAATGTTTTTATTAACCTAATTTTTCAATTTATTTTATTTTATTAATATTATAATTTGATAAATCTATATCGTAGAGATGCACCTACCTACTTTCAATATAATGAATGGAGATACCAAAGTTGCAAAGACATTTAGAAATTCTTTTAAAGATACTTATGCTATATAATGAATGGAGATACCAAAGTTGCAAAGACATTTAAAATTCTTTAAAGATACTTATGCTATGCCAAAGTATGGAGGAGAAAGTTGGAAAACTATCATCTTAATAGCAAGCTGCAGTCCCTTAACACTTTACATATATATTATATAGTCCATTAGAACACAAGTTCAGGATTTGTTTGAGGAATCACTGTACCTGCTGCAGCGTCCACAGCAATTTTTAATCGTTTCTTCCAGTCCAGTGGGTTTCTTTTGCCTTTAGCACCTGTAAACCAGTTTATGAATAACATCACTTTGAGAGAGAAGAAAAAGTATCTTTAGACCGAAAGAGACCAATCCACATTGAAAAAGTAGAGAAATCAAAACCAAAATTTAACTATTCCCAAGGCATAAATATTTCTTCAAGTTATATATCTTACCATAGAGATGATCTGTCAGAGCCCCTTCGGGCAAATACTCATATACCAAAATTTGGTGCTTAGGTTCTTGACAAAATCCTTCTAGTGTA
This sequence comes from Pseudotsuga menziesii, assembly GCA_001517045.1. Taxonomy (NCBI): domain Eukaryota; kingdom Viridiplantae; phylum Streptophyta; class Pinopsida; order Pinales; family Pinaceae; genus Pseudotsuga; species Pseudotsuga menziesii. The sequence continues at coordinate 167,896 of LPNX010977093.1, read as the reverse complement.
ACAAGATTTTGATGATGAACTTGAGAGAGCAAAAATACCTGCAAAGCCATCCAAATAATGTTGTGAAATTTTGAAGAGAACCGCAATTTGGAAGAGAGACTCCATAAAAAAATGTCGATGTCAAACATCCATTTCTTGGAAGAGACAGATAATGTCTAAATCATACGTTTTTATGAAGCTTCATAGTATGGATATTGATAAAGGAAGTCTAAACATATCCGTTTGACGAATATCTTGTAGCCTCTGGTTTAAACAAGAATATGTTTACTAAAAATGCATGGGCCAAAGGACCTTATTTTTGAAATCAGAACAGGACCATTCAAAGTTTAAGTGCAATCTATCTGTCATTAAACACGTATTTTCATAACGGATAAAGATTCAAATTAACTAATAAGGAAATCCTAGGAATTAATTGTCTTAATTTGTAAAGATCCAAAATTAACTAAATAATTAGGAAATCTAGGAATCTGTTGGTTGATGACAATTAATTAATTTGGAAATCTATGAATTTGTTGGTTGAGTCATCAATGTCTTATATGAGATGTGTAATTGAGGTTTATTATTCTGACAGAATTTGATTGGAGAAAAACTCGGGGATCATCAGGTGATCAACATAAAGCTGCAATAAGTAAATGAAGAAAACATAGTTCATAATTCTATATATATGGTGCATATAAGTAAATGAAGAAAACATAGTTCATAATTCTATATATATGGTGCATCTTATTATTGTGTTTGATACATTCAATGCAGCATTTAACTCTATTTTATAGAGGCCATTGACATTCCCATCTATCATCTTCTCTATGTAATATTTTTTGAGCAAAACCTTAAGTTATGTGGACTTTGCACACCAGCGTTTAATCAATTGACTTAACCACTTATGTGGACTTTGCACACCAGCGTTTAATCAATTGACTTAACCCATGTGGACTTTGCACACCAGCGTTTAATCAATTGACTTAATCCTTCGGATTAATGTTTTTTTTAAATTATATATATATATATATATATATATTAAAGAGATATTTTATAGTGCCTTTAGATACAAACAGTACTAGAGTATGTTCAAGTGCATATAGTCCAAGAGGCATAACAACTTCATCTGAAACGGATGAAAGATTTAGTGCCTATGCACTACAAGCTTCAATTTTGCAAGAAGCAATTGAAGAGAATCAAGAGTGATGATGACGCTGATCCCATATCAAATTGGATCGTCAAAACAAAGAAGTCATGTTTCTAAGATGGGGACCTCAAGTGGCTAGACAGACTTGAACAAAAACACACTAGTACCATTGGAGGAAGGTATAGGGAGTTTAGGTTCTGATTCATGAGATTGGAGATGTTTTAGTTTTTTCTTTGACTATGTTGCATCATTTATGTCATGTTCTATAATCCATGGTGCTTGTTTATTCAAAGCATTTTCTCTTGTATATTGTTTGATGTTCATTGTTTATGTCTTTTTTGAACTCCAATGTAGATATTACAGTTTATTTGAATATTTAGTATATTTGAGCGTACAGATCTATGTCGTATTATCTAATTTGATGGATTTGTCATGAAATAGAAAACCCTTAATTATTAATTTTATTTTACAAAAAATTGAATATCTTATGTACTTCTTTGACAAAAAATGGGTCCTTACCAAGACCCCAACTACACAAATCCCAAGGATTATTTTGTACTCCATTGGAAGGGGTGTACTCCACCAACTACAATAGAAACTGGGGACGACTTCCTCTAAGCATGGAGGAATTGAGGAAGGGGTGTACCCCACCAACTCCAAGAGGAACTGGGGACGACTTCCTCTAAGCATGGAGGAATTGAGGAGACCTAGTCTAGTGCACATGTGTGAACATGTTTTATAAATGAACTTTGTCTGATATGTACTTTTGTACCTTATCTTTTCTCCTTTGGGTGACTTAGTCCATTTTGATCAGTCACCTATTTTATTGTATTTTATTAGAGACTTAGTCTACTTAATTCACTCTTCCCCTTATTTTGTACTCTATAAATAGCTTATACAAACAAATGTACATTGCAGCAATCTTCTTTCTACTTGCATGCTTACTCTCTCTCTTTGGTTTTAATCTTGTATATGAGTGTTTGCATTGCTGTTGTGTGCCCATATCAAATGTGCCTTCCCAAGATGCATTATCAGTAGGCAACCCCTTCCATTTGATAAGATGTTTATTATTTATGCAAAACTTTGTTCACTAACTTGCATTCTCTAGCTGCCAATATTCTCTACATTTCTAATATAATATTTTCTTCCTCACACAAGGGTGGTAATTTAGCAAAGACTGCAATATTCCACCCCAAAACCCTCTTCAAGCAAGAAACTTGGAAAACATTATAATCTTATTCCCTAGAGGTAGATCGAGAGCGTAAGAAACCTCTCCAATCCAATTGATTACTATGTATTGTCCATAGAAACGGGGTTCAAGCTTTTCTACCCCTCTTGCTTTTTGTTAGATTTTGGGGTTACTCTGGAAGTGTTTACACCATGCTTGGGGTGCTTTGCGTGATGTGTATTGCTTGAAGTGGTCATGGTTTTAAACTAAATTTCAATCCATGTTTGTGACAGTGATTTTATATGCATCCAAAAGATGACTTGAGTTGAGGGTTCACTGGATCATGTAAATGTCATCCTAGGGCTCGTGATAAGCTTACGAGATACTAGTACTAGTACTATATGTACAAATTAATTCTTGTGTTTAACTAGTTTATTATTAGTATGCCTATGATTAGTCTTCTTAATGGATCTATAGTTTATGCTTGAGAATTCATGAGGTTAGTGACTATAGATGTGTCCCTGTAGTTCTTATTATTTCATGTTTTCTTCAATCTGAATTTTATATACGGTCACTTCTTTTTAATAGTGTTCAAACATTTACCATGAAAACAATGTTGAACCTAGGTAATTAATAATGCTACAACCTTAATGAAATATTAAAGGTTAATTGTAAAGTAATGGATCTCTTTATTTAACTAAAGTAAGGCAATAAAGTAGCGCAACTATATAACTATCCAAGAAAAATAGTGTTATAGCAAAGTGAAGGGACCTAAGTTTATTTACAAGTGTCGAAGGTTCAAATAATCTTTAAAATACTAAACATAGGTTATAAACNTGAAAACCAAGCTATGCTATGGCAAACAGAGTATTTATGCTGCAACGAAGTCATATTTATTCCTGATGAATTTACTAAGTTATGGCCTATAATTTTCAAAGCATCGCTACAAGAAAGAGGATCAAATCATACTACGCGCCACAAGAAAGCATGTATATTATATTCATCGATCAAACCGATGGCGTGTCATAGAGTTCAATGGTCATCCATATATAACTCACAGCTTGGAGTAAAATCAATTCATATGGTATGAAACTAAGTTAGAATGCATAACAATAAGAAGTAATTATAGAAACGATTTATTTCTTTCACAACATTCAAGCCGGCTATGCTACAAGAAATCAATTTACAGTCTAAAATCAAACAAAAGAAGAAATCGATGCGGCAGCAAGGTATAGTAAATGCCTTAGATTTTTAATGCATAAGCACATGATTACTCAGGCTATGTAGCATGATTAATCGAATTAGCATGTAACTTGCAACCGCATCGAATGACAATTGTAACACAAAGCAAAAATAAAACTATGTTAGGTTAAACTTGTCTCGATAAAAGAGTCAAAGATAGGTTTATCATTGGTGGTTTATGAGCCCGTTGTTTTGGTGTCTCATAGCATTTTTCCATAGTATTGCATGTGATCAAGCATATAGTATGGGCGCATTGTTTTGGGTGTCTCATGGCATTTTCCCATGGTATTGCATGTGATCAAGCTTATAGTAGGCTTGAGGAAATCTGTTGTAAAGTTCCTAAAGTGGTCGGTATTGGCCTAGGAGTGGCCGGTGATGACCGGATTAGCCATGCCTTAGTCGAAATGGTCAAGGCTAATAGATCTATTGCTGTTGGTTTTCCCGGTTTGTGTTTTCAGGGTATAAATCTTCTTCTTCATTATGTGTAATTTCTTGTTATATGAATTACATATTTTATTATTTCCTAACAACTTGTTTCAAAGCTGGAAAGAATCGTTTGATGCTTGGAGCCATGGAGAGAGCATTTAGGATGAACTATCAAGCCAGGAAAAGACATAGAGTCATAATGGCACATGAAAAAAATGCATGGCCTGGATTTATGTGAAGCATTAGCATAATAAGCACACATAAGATAGAGGAACATGTAATGGACTCACTATAATGTAAGAATTTTTTTATGGAGTTGGAATTTGATCTCAATTTAAATGGGCATACGGTTGTATTGGCCAGATTGGACATGCCTTGGTCGGAGTGGTGAAGGGTAATATATCTATTGGCTGGTTTTCCCAATTTTGGGTTTCCAGGGTAAAAAAAATGTTCTTCATTATGTGTGTTTGCTCATTATGTGTTTATCTATTTTATTTCCTAACAAACTATAAACAACTGCAAAGGAACCTACCTCTCAGAATGGCCCCCTTCCCAGAGATGGTTGACTCACACAGTGAACTGGAACAGAGTTTGGATATTCAATTTAAGAACACGATATAGCGATATCACCAATGTATCATTACTTGTCTATCAATCTCGTTTAACAAACAGATATCACTAATTTATTTTGTTTTTGAGAAAGTATCTTCCTAACATAAATGTCTTTAATTGTCTGAAAAAACAGAACCCTAGATGCTTACGATTAGTTACATAAAATATCCCCTAAAACTACGCCCAAGAAGGTAAATTTGCAATGAACATAATAGCATATCAACAGAAGATAGTTCGTTGCTTATATTCCTGGTATGTGGTTATTGAAGGCTACGATTCTCTCCCAAAGCAACTAAGCATCTTAAAGTAGAGAATTCTTGCCCATGGTCTTCATTCCTTAGTCCCTATGAGATCATAATCTTCATGCTATGGATACTTGATGATGAAACCCGAAACCTTAGTGCTTGTGCTACACAGATCAATAATATCAGCACTAAAATCTTAAATTCACCACATAAATAAGAATGATGATGAAAACTCAATTTAAGATACTCTTTTGATGTTTATGGTTCAGAATTGGGAAATTTGGTGAGGCTGGAAGAAGTAAAATGAAATTAATGAGCGTCAAAATAACAAATCAAGAGGAAAGAAGATATCAATTTTGAGAGCCCATCAGTTTGTAGCTCTGCTCTCTTGGAATGGACCCATCCTAGGGTACACTTGGATGGTCAAGGATAGCTGCAAATTACTTTGGCTTTCAATTCATTTGGTTCTATTACACCTCAGAGAGTCTGAAGCGTTCCTTCTAGATGTATCAAAGTGGGGGGGTTCTTTTTCTTTTGTAAAGGTCAAGTTTTGGGGGCTATATTATGTAGAGTATTGATTTTGGGGCTAAATACCCCTGATTAGGTCATGGAGGGTCCCCTTGGTTTCCACCTCAAGGAGGTGCTAGCCTTGAGGCTCTGTTGACTACCCTTTGGGTGGGTGTCCGATGCCCTTGAGGCAATTCATTGGGACATCATTGGGACACATGGCCACACTCATATTTTGCTTTGTAGAGGTAATTGTGCATGTAAGGATTGTCATGCCTAGTTTAGCACACCTCATTGTGCCCACTTGGACCTATTGTTTTGATGTAAAACCCATCCTTCTAGTCTCTAAACCCATGACATCATTCCTTAAAGAAGAAGCCTACATTGTTAAAAAGGAGATTGTTGAGGGACAAGCATCTGTCGGGGTCAGTTGGGGCATGACGCCCTTCTTTTGGCTCACCTTGCACTTTGTGGAGCCTAATTGCACGTTTTTTTTCTTATTTTATGTCATTGTATGGTTGTCCCCAATTTGTGGGTGCACTAACCTTAAATTTCATAATTTGTCATTAACTTTGTAGGCTCAAACTTGTTAAAGGTTGACCATTGTCTCATATAAATAAGACAACCTCGCCTCATTTGTAAATCTTGGACAAGGATTCAAATTATGTATTATTTTATTTTTCTCTTGGTATATTGGAGCACTTGAAGCTATGTGCACCTCTCTCTTAGATGTCTTTTTTGCTTTAAGGATGAACTGATGATGTTCTAGGGTTTGAATTTGCACATGCTAAGTTGATGCTAGACTAGTTGTAATAATTCATGCTCAAGGGTGACCTAAGATGCCTTATCTTCCTCATTCTTGGTTAATGTTGGTAAGTTTATCTCCTAACTCAGTTTAAGGTTGCTCTTGAAGTTCGTTGGACTAAGTTAGGGTTTGTTTGCTAGCGTTTTATCAACTTGCTTGAGGAGACCTTCCTACCAAGGAGCTCTCCATTGTTTTGTTGGGTCTTGTCCTTCTCTATTTGCCCTACTTAGGGTTTCCCTACCTAACCCTTAAAGTTGCTAGCTTAGCCCTAGTTGCAAGTATTGAATACCATCTTAAGAGGAAGGACATTAGCCTCGATCTCTCACATCCCTAGGGTTTGAGACAAGAATCTAAGACCCTATCTATCAATCCTCTTTTATTTCAATTTTTACATGTTTTATTTTATGCAAAGATACATAAACATAATTTACTACTAGAAAAAACCCTAAAAATCTAAATAAATTCGAAAATTTGAAAAATAGACGTGATTTGGTATTTTTGGTCCACCCTAAAATTTCTCCCCAAGGCTTTATCCATAAACCCTAGAAGTCGTCCTCTTCTGAGGAAGTGCGTTGGGATACATGAAACCCTCATTACAAGTGAATTAGACAGTGTGTGGTATTTTTAGCTTGTCCTACATCTTTTCCCCAGTTCAATTGTCCTCTTTTCCTTGAGGGCGCACTTTTCGGAGTGGTTGCCTTGGGAAGTGTGACATTGCATTAGGAGACATGAAATTGCCTTGAAAGGCATGATATTAATTGGAATTTGTGATAAAGTGAATAACTCCATTATTGCATGATTATTGTCTCTTATTTAATATTGTTTGACTCTAATAAGGAATTGATCATAGCTATTAAGGTTTTGCAGAAGGTAGTTATGGTTTATTGGTGGTTGCAGGTATCTTTCATTGATTAGGGTCTACCCCTCGGTTTTGGAGTTACCCAAACTGTTGAGAGGTTACACTATGGTGACATTTGGTCTAACTCTCTCTCGAGCTTACTGTCATAGCACTAGGCCTACATAGCCTTGATTTGGAAAGAGGTGCTAGTTTGAGTAGTAACATTTTTGGCACCGTAGTTGGGGACTCAAAGGAAATGTGACGACGTTCCATTCGAGGTGTTCCCAAGGTCTAATCCACTTATTTCTGGCAAGCATGATGTTTTGGTGTTAGAAAATATCAGGTGAGTTCTTATTTTACATGTTAAGGACTAACTTTGCAGGTCCTATCTGGCGACTCCAATTAAAAAGAATTTCGTGAAGTCTGACAATGTTGGTAACATTTTTGGTGCTATTATCGGGGACCTCAAAGAACAGTTATGACGTTCCATTGAAGAGGGATTCCCAAGTTGAATCCATTTATCTTTCATAAACATCCAACATCTTATGTGATACTCAAGTACATTCTTGTTTTGTACTTTGGTGAGATTTGTTTTGAACTAACTTGACATGACTCACCTAGTGACTCCACTGAAGAAAAATAAAGAGGTACTCTACAAGAACGAGTCCAAGAGGTAAGTTTTTCTTTGTACTTTGATAGGATTATTTTTAAGAGCTAACCTTGCAAGTCCTATCTAGCGACTCCATTGAAGAAAACAAATCAAAGAACTACAATTCAAAACAACAAGCCTCAACTATTAATAAGAAGATGATACGACGTCCTTTTATTAAACACGAATCCACAATCGGTATGCTCTACTAGATTTCTCAAATATTCTGGGATGTCCAAATGAGCTAGATAAATGTAAGTGGAGCAAGTCCATCCCAATATTTCATGAATATGAAGCTACAAATGCAGAGTATATTATGATGTTCAAAGAATTTCTTGTAGCATGGGATATTGTGGATGAGGATCTTAGAATGAAGAGGTTTGTAATATCTCTTGATTTACAGAATAATAAGGATGTGGTTCATTGGTATGATGAGCTTCCTCATAAGGGGATATCTTCACTCTTGCAATTGGCCAAGGAGTTCGAGAAATAGAGGGATCCTAATCTTAACGAAGAAACTATGGAGTCCATACTTTCTCTTCCCAAGAAGGAGCATGTCCAAGAAATCCTTGAAGACCGTCTTGCTCCTCTTGATTTGTCAATCACTTTAAATGAGTTACCATAGACGTCCATGATCGAATTATGTGATCATGATGATGATCTCTTGGACCATGTCAAAGAGTTTTTAGAAAATGCTCCCGATTTCAAAACCAAGGATGAAGACACCTACGTGAAGTCATTTGTGCTACATTTGCAAGAAAAGGGCCTTGCTTGGTTTAAAGGCTTGGATAAAGGTACGATATCCTCTCTTGTGGAATTGATAGAGGTATTTTACAGCTATTGGTGCCCGTAACAACGCAATAGATGGATGCCCTACGTCGAAGAGGTGAAGGGCTTGGGATCCCTCATGATCTGGTTCAACCACCCTCATTCACCATTAAGGATGATATAAGGTTGCATATGGAGAATTCTATTGCAGATCTCAATCGACTAGGTTTACCCTCTCCTAGGGTAGATCTCAACCAACACTCTCAACCACACTTCTCAAAAATTGATGCAAGATTTGGAAATCCTGAAGACCCAAGGAATGGAAATGTTTGCTCTCAAAGTGATATTGGGTTATATACAACCTTCAACGCTAATGTTGCTAATTAGTTTTGGAGGATTAACTTTGATGGGGCCAAGTCTCAATCAAGTATGGATGCAGCTAAAAATTATGGGATTAACTTTTTAGATATTGTCGACAACTCTAACCCAATTGTGATGCAAGTCAAAGGAAAATTTGCATGTGAAAATCAAAGGATAAAAAAGTACAAGGATGTAGTACGATTGGCCACAAAAAAATTTAGTGCCTTATCTTTACAAGTGATTCCCAGAGGTAGAAATTAACTGGTTAATTCCCTAGAAGCATCTGCTTCCATTCTTTACCCTTGCAAGGTCGTTCTAGAATCAAGAATAGTACAAGTAGTTTCCATACCTTCATTTCTCAGTAACCTTGAGGATCGGCAGATTTTTTATGATGACAAGCAGTTGCACAAGCTTATGAACATGTCATAATTATTTCAACCTCATTATGCAAGGTTCCTTGATAGTTTTAAAGGTCCTTTGGGGCAGAAAGATTCTGGAAAACAGGGATATAATGGCATCAGTTTCTACGTGAGCCTAGTTTAGGCATGGATAGAAAACATTTGTGAAGGTGATCCTTCCCCATGGCAAGAGATTGAAGGCTTCCAGGTTCCCAATCTTGCACATCATTCTAGCCCCATTTCGATGGAGGTAGTACCATCTATTTAGCTTGTCATTGATGTGGTTTTGTCTTGGACTATTTCCAAAGACAATGGAATAAATCTTGGTATGAATAATATGCTTGGGTGGTTGCATTGGGTGGTATGATTTCACTTGACCCATCTCCGTTATCATAATTAGGGTAGGTAGGTATAGTTTTATTTGTGTTTAGCATTTACTTTTACCTTTGATTGCATTCGTTGTATCATTTGATTTTCAATGCATTTCATTTTGAACAAGGCAGGACGGAAGTGTCTACCTTCGATGTATTTAATGTCTTTGTTGTTAGATGTATCTTTGTAAGCTGCACAAGAGTAAATTATATCATCAAAAAGAAAAGACAAAATTACGAGCTGTTCACATCTTGACATCATGGTGTCCTGAGCAGGTGGAACCACCAGCCCAGCCGTGCAAAAATGATGACCAAGTTCCGAGGTTTTAAAGCAAAAAAGGCCCTCCCAACAGAGGGAAAAAAGGCCTGAACCAGTTTGATATGTCTAGAGGAAATAAACTGAAATTTAGAGCTAACAAACCTATAGTTTAGAAACCTATTTATCATAGGAAGCCAGAAAAACTGAAAAACACAGTAATTTTTATTTGAAACATAAAAACCTTTGTTAACCCGAACATTATCCATGAGCAAAATCAGAGAGTTCTTTCGTGATGGGGTACACCTTGTAATCCGAGCTCAGAGATTCATTCGTAGGAAACTTCACCGGCAATGGCTTCGTCTTGCGCGGAATGATTGGGTCATCCATCTCCAGACGTCACATTTTTCGGATGGGCTCAACGGTAGGCCCAACCGACACAAGAGATTTAGTTCCAAGCGTTGCTTCCTGCCCCTGAGCCTTGCTACATTGGCCTGTGTTCTTTTCTTGCCCCTTAAACACATTGAGAGAGACATTTTCCGTGAAATTGTCTCCATCTAAATTGGACTTCCGGAAACTTACTGCTTCGAACCTTTTCTCAAATAGGGTCTTTCCCCAGTCGAGATTATCCTCCAAATTTCTCAGGCTGTCTATCATTTTCTCTATACTCCCCCTATTTCCAGACCGGAAATCTTATAGTTCTTCCTTTGGCTCTGAACATCCTCCATTAACAGCCCCAACATATTTTTCACCACCCAATAATGATTTATTTTACCATCCAAGCTTGCCGAAGCTAGCTAGTGTGCGACTATGTTGGCTTCCTAGTCATCAATTAAGATCCTGGTTGAGGCAAAGGCAAAGCCTATATACCCACCGCAACCACATTTTCTATCCTTCCTACCACTCAAGGCCCCACGACCGTTGCTTCCCCGGCTGGGCTTGTTGCGTTGCCTCGAAGCCATGGTACAGACAAACAACCAGACAGAACAAATCCCAAGTTGCAAATAGAGAACCAGGTGCTTCCAATGCATCTCCCATGCTGAATTTCCAAGCATATAAATGCCTACCACTATGCATAGGTGTGGTTCAACTGGCCCATCACCATGAATGTTGATGGTACTTAGAGCCATCACGAGAGGAGCCGCCATCACCTATATCATTAAAATCTTTATAAACACGCAAAGCTTAATTAAACCACCCACCTCCTGATCACGTGCCCGCCTATGTGATCCTCGTTGGCATGCCACCCACGTGATGGCATGTGTCTAGCACCCGCATCTGGGGTGCACATTTTTATTCTTATTTTTTGTTATTGTATGGTTTAGTCCCCAGTTTGTGGGTGAACTAACCTTAAATTTTATAATTTGTCATTAAATTTGTAGGCTCAAATTTGTAAAAGGTTGAGGGTTGCCTCATATAAATAAGACAACCTCGCCTCATTTGTAAGTCATGGAAAAGGGTTCAAATTATGTATTATTTTCTTTTTCTTTTAGTATATTGGAGCACTTGAAGCTATGCACACCTCTCTCTTGGATGTAATTTTTGCTTGAAGGATGAATTTATGATGTTCTAAGGTTTGATTTTGCACATGCTAAGTTGATGTTATACTAGTTGTAATAACTCATGCTCAAGGGTGACCTAATACCCACTATCTTGCTCATTCTTGGCTAATGTTGGTAAGTTTATCTCCTAACGCTAGTTTAGCATTGCTCTTGAAGTTCTTTGCTTTGAGTTAGGGTTTGTTTGCTAGTATTTTATCAAATTTCTTGAGGAGGCCTTCCTACCAAGGATCTCTCCATTATTTTGTTGGGCCTTGGAATTCTGTATTTGCCCTACTTAGGGTTTCACTACCTAACCCTTGAGGTTGCTAGCTTAGCCCTAATTGCAAGTGTTGAAAACCATCTTAAGAGGAGGGGCGTCAACCTTGATCTCTCACAACCCTAGGGTTTGAGACAAGAATCTAATACCCTATCTATCAATCCTCTTTTTTCCAATTTTTAAATGTTTTATTTTAGGCAAAAATACATAAACATACTTTACTACTGGAAAAAGCCCTAAAAATCCAAATAAATTCAAAAATCTGAAAATAGTCGTGATTTGGTATTTTTGGTCCACCCTAACATTTCATCCTAGGACTTTATCCACAAACTCTAGAGGCCATCCTCTTTTGAGGAAGTGCATTGGGATACATGAAACCCTTGAAATTGGTGAATTAGAGGATGTGTGGTATTTCTGGCTTGGTCTACAACTTTGCCCTAGTTCAATTGTCCTCTTTTCCTTGAGGGTGCACATTTTGGATATTATTTGGAACTTGTGATAAAGTGAATAACTCCATTATTACATGATTATTGTGTCTTGTTTAATATTGTTTGACTCTGATAAGGCACCGATCATAGCTATTAAGGTTTTGTGGAAGGTATTTGCGGTTTATTGGTGGTTGCAGGTATCTTTCATTGATTACGGTCTCCCCCTGGGTTTTGGAATTATTCGAAGTGTTGAGAGGTTAGACTGTGGTGACATTGGGACTAACTCTTTCCCAAGCTTACCATTATACCACTAGGCCTACATAGCCATGATCAGCAAAGAGGTACTAGTTTGAGTGGTAACAGGTTTTTTGGAAACATCGTTGTACAGCTACTTTTAGTGAAGTTTCTCATCCCCTTTCTCTTGGGTATTTGCAGAGTTTTAAGCAGGAGTTAGCTCTACTCCTACGAGTTCACCAACATGATTGATGTTCAATCCCTTTCCATGGGGGCTCAAGCTCAATTAATGATATTTTTAGCTTTCATGGACCTTAGTTATCATGTTGTCTGTATGATGGAACTATCTTAACTTTTGTTGTACTTTATGGTAATATAGGAATCATTTTCAAAAACAAAAAGATAAGAGAGGTTCATGATGAATCTATGATAATAGCTACATAATCCAAGGAACCCTCTCAATTGGGTAAGTGGACTTTGCTTTAACCACTCCCGAATCACTTAAATCTAGAATCGTCAACTTGCACCTCCTCTTCATGAACCACATGGCTAAGGCACAAAAATTCTTCCACAACAAAATCAAACTTATGTTCCTTGGCATAAAATTGATTAGTAAGTTACAAATCAAGTACAGTTTCCAGATGTTTGATACGCTCTTCAAAACTCTTACTATAAATCAATAAATCATCAAAGAATACTAAGATAGACCTCTACAAATAGGGTTGAAACACCATATTAAGTGTTGATTGAAATAAAACCGGAGTACTTCTAAGGCCAAAAGGAAATACTAAAAGCTCACAGTGTCCCCTATGTTTCCTCAAGGCCATTCTATGTCCATCTTTCTTCTTAAACAATACTATTGGGGAAATGAATGAACATGAACTAGACCTAATGTGTCCATATTAAGAAGTTCTAATATTATTTCAAGCTTATCCTTGTAGGAACAAGGATGGCAATAAGTTGTGGTTATGATGGGGCTTTATGCCCTCTTCCACCTCAATGATATGCTCCCAATTCCTTGTTGGTGTCATCCAATGAGGTAAATCCTCAAACATCTTCCAGCACTTATCTAATACTTATTGTTTCCACTTTCTTGGTTGGTACCTTTCTCCCCTATGAAACATAGACACCCTTGATTACATGGCTACATGTCATGAATGCTTGAGCTCCTTTTCTTAAATTTCTTCCCACTTCATAAGTAGACACTAGTTGGCACCAATGTTACCAACTCAAGTCAAGGAAAAATTATACAAGGCATAAACCTAAGAGTTTGACTTGACTCAAGAAAAACTCGTCCGATATAAAAATATAAAAATACACAAAATGAGGTTTTTTTATGAGTTTCTAGGCATTTATAGACATCCTAACAAGTCAAACTTGGGTTGACCAGGTTTGACTCATGAGTTTGCCTGACTAAGTTTGATTTGCATCTACTCATGAGTCAAACTCAATCAACCCGATTTTGACTCATCGGCAAGTCATTTTGATTCATTTAGGACATGAGCTAAGTCAATGAGTTTGACTCACGAGGCTAGTAACACTGATTGGCATGATCCTAACCTAGAACCTCAAATGGTGTATTACTCGCCACTTTGTTGGGACTTTACATATAGTTCAGGAAAGTTCATGACAATGTAAGGATTGGAGCCACTAGACGCCAACCACTACATCATCCCCTTTAAGGAGTACGACAAAGAAATTCGAAGTAAAGACATAAGTACCTAGATGAATAACCAAAGTCCCTGTATCTTAGCACTTCATCGTTGATTCATCTGCAATATTCACATGAAAATAAGAATTTGTTGAGTTTGAGATCAAGAGACCTCACCAATCTTTTGTCTAGAAAATTTTGTGCTTCCAAAATAATGAGAGTTGAACCTACCTCCTTTTACAATTCCCGTTCACCCTCATGGTCTGAATTTGCTTCACACCCATGATGATAACTAGTGTAGTGGGTGTTTTCTTGTGAAACTCCTCTTTAACACTCCTCTCTCCATTCATTAGGTCCCTATAACCCTATCCTCACCTTTTTCCACTTCTGGTCCATCTAGATTATCTTTAGACTTTTCATGTACCACCTAGACATAATGCACTTGACCCTTACCTTTACAATTATTATCGGGTTTTCATTGTTGGTGGAAATCATGGCACATTCCTTTCTTTCATTTCTGCCATTCTAGGAATTTCTAAAGGATTTATGACAGGAGTTAGGACTATCTGCCTTCACTTTCACCACTTCATATTTGATTTTTTGTTGAAGGATTTTGAGTGGGAGGAGAAGAATTGCCTCTAAGACCCATTAATAAACCAATGGTTGCTGGATGTATCAAGGTCTTGTGGGTTTAAGGGCCTTAATATAACCTTTATATTGTCCTCCAATCCCTGCATAAAGAGTGAAAACTTACAGGACTCTATCAATCCATTGTTTAGCATTAATAACTTTTGGAATTCCATGGCATATCCTTTCACTTCACCTAGTTCTCTTAAAATATTTAATTCAAGTGATCCTCAACAATTTTATCATAAAAGAACATAGTCACATAGAATTTTACTTTGCCAGTGTCAAAATCAATGGTTGCATCTTCCAGTATGGATTGGACTCACTACGCACCGATTCCACCAATCAAAGGTGAATCCCTCCAACCATAGTGCTGCAAAATTAACCATGCCTTCTTCATTAATTGGGTTCATTGAAAAACATGTCTCTAACTTGTGAATCCAGGCCCTTGCAATGGACTTTCTCTTCACCATCAAAGGTTGGAATCCTAAATTTTGTTGAGGACCTTGTGCTGCAAGTCCCTTAGATTCCTTGGCTTTGAAACCTTGTAAATCATAGAACTCCTTGAAGAAAAAATTCCCTAGCTTCATTCTTTAAGCTTGTAGGCTCTCAAGGTATCCATCCTTGGATCCTCAAACACTTCATTTGTTGGCTCTAGTTTGGCATCTTCATAAAACATGTGAGGACTTTCCTCAAGTTGGCACCTTTGTTGGGAATGTGAAAACCTTCTCCAGCAAAATACTTTCTTGTAGTCCTAGAAAAGTCTTTGTTCTCCACTCTTCAATTTTGTCTTAGTGATTGCCAACCAGTGCTTTAGTCAAGCCCTAGAGGCCTCCCATCATATCATGCATTAAGTTTACAAGGTTCTGATTTCTGCTAGGATCCGGCCAACATCTTCAAAACATTTTTCACAGCATTGGGTGCATCATTTTTTTCATCCATCATGTAGTACAGTTTAATTATATACCATTTATGTTTTTTTAAAAGCACAGGCAAGCAGGAACCACTTTGAAACCACTGTAAGAAATCAAACTGGACCTATACCACACTACAAAGACTGAAAAATCTTTTTCTTTTATCTAACAAAAACCAAAATAAACACTAAGCATGACATAATGACAGAGCAATAAACCTGAAAAACTCAACAGTGAGCCTGAAAGTCACAAAACTAAAAACTTTGTAGATTGCAATAATTCTCTCTAACAGTACATAATGCAAAAGTGGCTTTCCTAAGAACAAGTGGACCCTAATCTCAGGCTTGAAATTCTTCCTGAGCAGTATGGATGCCGCACTTGGACTAATCAGTCTCTCAAGACTGCATGTATCATAATAATCTAAAAACATGCTCTCCTTTGATGTTTAAGGGCTTATGTATAGGCTATTGTAATACCCTGGTTTCAACCTCCAATTGCATTAAACTATAAATGATGTAAATAGTGTTAATAAATCATGGTGTGGAGCTCAAGGCAAAGGCCCGCCATGGATTTAGTGTTCTACGTTTCAGCAATTAAAATCAATGCCGATGGTTATCGTGCTAGCCGATGGCACAATATAATTTCTACATCATGTAATTATGCAATTAATAAAATACCCACAACGAGCTATGTCAATGCAACATTAAAGAGATGGAGGCATGATTTCACAAGGAATGGGGGGGGTATTCAAACCCTTGAGCCAATGGGGAAAATCCAATTGTCTATGGGAGAACCCATCAAGCTGTCAACCACTTTCTTGTCTTATTCAACCAACCACTTAATTCTCCAAGGAGTTAGTTGGGGCAGTTATTGCCTTGGGGATTGGGAGGTATGGGCAGTCATAGAATTGGAAGGAGCCATCATTTCTGGGCAGGGCCGTAATCCTTTGACCACACGCATGCCCAAGGGGATATCTCTCACCCATTATCCCTCACGTGGAAGAAAGGAATCACATTACTCACTCTTAGGCAGCTGATTTTCCTCACGCAGGCGTTCTATTCCTCAGTCCTCCATCCTCAATTTTCCAGGCACATTTTTGCAATCTGCTCCATTTTTTTCCCATGACTAGAAATTCGTTTTGGGGTCTTGCTGGACGTATGTGCAGCTGGGAAGTCATTTTGGGGGTTGTCGAGTATATGTGTAGCTGGGAAAACCCGTTTTTGGTATTGTTGAGTGAAGACGTAGCAAAGATTTACGTTTTGGGGGTTTGAGAGGGCGTTTTTCATTTCCTCACACAGCTAGGATTTGTTGAGCGTCTCCCTCGCAAATTTCTGCGTTTTCTTCATTATTATCCAAGTTAGAAACTCGTTTTTTGTAAAGCCCAGGGGCTGGGAAGGTAGACCCACGATTTGGGTGTGAACAAAGGTTGTTTTTCCACTGTGAAGCCATCAAACGATTTGGTCACTTGGGTTGTTTTCCCCATTTGGCATTTTCGATTTTGGTTTTCAGGACGATTTTGTCCATGCCCAGAACTTGTATTTTGTTGTGTGGTGCATCCTTGTGTTGGCTTGGCTGATCTGTGTTCCCTAGTTCCTTGTGGAAATCATGCCCAACTCAGGGGTGGCAGTGATGCTAAGAGATTAAGGAGCACATTGGCTAATGGTTGGGTGGAACGTTGCAGCGACATAGTTAGTTGCTAGGAAGCTTCTTCACAAGATAAGTATTCTTGTATTTAACTCTGGAATTGTATTTGCTTCGTAAATTATCATGAACATGTTAAATGCTTGAACAAGATGAGTGTTGCTTGTTTTATGAGTATGAACAGCATGAATGTGTTGAATGAAATGTATTTGCTTCCGCTATAGATTGCTTTAGGCATTTGTAAATGTTTTTATGTTCAATGTATTTTATTGTTTATGTTCATGGGGCTTAGATTGCTCGATTAAATGATAGCAGTATCGGTAGGCCGCGTCCTCTCAGGCGGGAGGGGACGTGACAGCTATAGCTTCTAGGATAGTAGGCACGGGGGGGTGTTCTCCTTGATCTCGATGGAACACACTGGTAACTTATGAATGGGGTATGGGATGGGCTACCAATAACTAGGCAGAACGATTTGCCCTCTTCATGGGCTTAGACTTCATTGTTTCTCTTGGCATCCATTATGTCATAATCATGGGGGAATCCCTTCTTGTCATATTGCAAACAAAGAAAAATGAATGCAAAGAAGATATGAATGTCGGCAAACTATAATATCGTATTATGGACCTCTTACAATGGATCAGAGCAACAAAGGTCGTGTAAATTCATTGGCATAAGAACTTTGTGGCTGACCGGCTCACAAATCTATCCACCACTTTGGAGAGGGATGAGTTAGTTCAAAATGGGGGCCACCATCAACACAGGTGGCTCCCCTAGCATTAATTTGAATGATAGTTCGATTGAGGACTACCCCAAATGCAATGCGCATGGATGCCAATCGACGACATTACACTAATCGAGGCAATGGCGTTACTCTGCATTTAATCACACATGAAAGAACCCTCAAGACAGTCCTTCTCTTTGGCGAGTTTGGCTCCGCGTTTAAGTTATATGGTGCTCTCTGGTTTACAGCCGGATAATTATGGGATTTTTTTGGATGTGGTGTCTGGTCTTGACAATCGTTAAGGCACCACTATCTGATTGTCGTCTGCGGGATTCTCTGTGAAGGGTTAGGTTTATGCTTGGCTGGGTGTTGGCATCTAGATCCTGGGTGGAGGGAAAATGATTTGTTTGGTGCTGGGTCTCTTCCTGTTCGCATTCTTTTGAGGAATTTTGCTTGTGGTTCAGGCTGGGAGGTGTTTTGGAGCATCAGTCTTGCTTTGGCGATAAGGAATATAGAGTTTTTAGATATGGAGGAGCCAGCCCGGGCTGCAAGTTTGGGGGAGGTCAAAGCCGGAATCTGAGACCTGAAGGTGATATTTCGTTGGGTGAACTTGCAGCTCGAAAAGGTAGAGGCTGCCATTGAGCAGGTCACCTCCCATGTCTCTTATCTGGACAATCATTTTGATGATTTGGAGGGGAAACTAAGTGCAGGGTGCTCAACTCGAGAGGCCATCCATCACTGTTGAATTGCACCAGGAAATGTGGTGGGCAGTCAGTCAAGGCACACTCAGCAAGTAGCCTCTAGGCCTGTGCATGAGGACTCAGTTCAGCGAATTGCCAACACCATCGTGGTCATCTCCAGCTCTCTTGGACAAGCAGAAGATAACAAGGATGGCCAGGAAGTTCAAAGTGGTCATTGTTCTTCGTCATTTCTCTGTTTTATGGTGTATTTTTGTGTTTTCTTGTTGGGTCAATACATATAAAAGTTTATAAATGCCAAGTTATAGTATTAGATGTTGCCAAACTAGTAGCAACAAGGAAGGTATTCCTACATGCATGTGTTCTTGCATGCAGAAGACTTAAATTAGGAAACCAGTTGTATTTAATTTACTTTTCCTAAGTTTACTTTGGAAAATAAATTAAAGTGATCTAAATTAACTTTAGTGAACCACTAGTTAAAGTGAAAGTGAAATTAAGGTTTTCGCTTTACCTAAAGTTATAAAAGAGAGATCAATTGGTGGAGAGAACACACTTGTATTCCGACAGAGACAGGATACAGACAGGGAGAGAAAGTCAAACAAAGGATTTAGCTGAGAAGACAGAGGAGCGAGCAGCAGGATCATCGAGCTTTGTATAGCTGGGTCATACACTCACACAGGAAGGTGTTGAGGTTTAGTTGGGATTTGCCCAGTGATTATGTCGGGTACATCCCTCATAGGAAAATCGAATTGTATGGAAACAACTCATAAAGCTCAAAAAGGTTGACTTACCAAAATATAGCAAAGCCCCATAGGTGGCTAAAGCACTTCCCAAATCTATCAAGGACCTCATGAGTTGGAAAAAGCATGAGTGAGTTGTCAAGGAGATGGAAAAAACATGCTAATCCTAGAAAATGGAGAAAAACTAATGGAAGATGGGTTGGAAACAAAAGCTACTAGTTTCCTAGTTGACTAGCTTTTATCTTATCCATAGAAAAGCAGAAAAAGCAGAATCTGCTTTAAAGTGTTGTATACTAATTCTGGATGGTCAAAAGGTGGTCAAGATCAACCCATAATTAGAAATAAATCATTCCTAGGATATAGATGGCATGTATTGACTTTAAGGTGCAAGTGGATGCCAGCTAATTAAGCTAGTGGGTGAATAATTAATCAAATAATGATTAATTATTTTATCCTAAGTTGTGAGTGGGTTTAATATATTCCAACACCCCCCTATAAGTCTAACTTTATAATGGTATGACAAAAAATATAGATGCATATAGGGCCCAGCAACAAGGCTATGGTCACCCTTTAACAATTATTATGTCCAGAAAAGTGAGGAAAGAGGCAAAACCACATGGGAAAAATCCTCCCTCAAGAAAGGACAAGGCACAAAATTTTGAAATAACCCCTATAGCAAGAAGATGGCAAGGTTGTGCTCCTTGTAGCTCTGATACCATGTAGAAATAATATATCAATGCTATGAGCAATGATGCTAAGAAGAAGCACAGGAAATAGATCTTGCTACTAAGAATTCTCACAAGCATACACAGGAAAAATAGAGAGAAGAAAAGAGACTGAATCACATGAATGAAGAGATGAATATTGGTGTGTATCCTTTCATTGAATAATGATGAATAATAGTGTACATAAATAGTACATCCCTCATAGGAAAATCAAATTGTATGGAAGCAACTCATAAAGCTCAAAAAGGCTGACTTACCAAAATATAGCAAACCCCCATAGGTGGCTAAAGCACTTCCCAAATCTATCAAGGACCTCACGAGTTGGCAAAAGCATGAGTGAGTTGTCAAGGAGATGGAAAAACTTGCTAATCCTAGAAAATGGAGGATGGGTTGGAAACAAAAGCTACCAGTTTCCTAGTTGACTAGCTTTTATCTTATCCATACAAAAGCAGAAAAAACAGAATCTGCTTTAAAGTGTTGTATACTAATTCTAGATGGTTAAAAAGTGGTCAAGATCAACCCAGAATTAGAAATAGATCATTCTTAGGATATAGATGGCATGTATTGACTTTAAGGTGCAAGTGGATGCCAACTAATTAAGCTAATGGGTGAATAATTAATCAAATAATGATTAATTATTTTATCCTAAGTTCTGAGTGGGTTTAATATATTCCAACAACAACATGATGTGTGGCAGGAAGCTATGGTTGAGGAGTATGACTCCATTATGAAAAACCAGGTATGGGAGGTTGTGCCGAGGCCACAAGGGAAAAAGGTGGTGGGATACAGATGGATCTACAAGGTGAAGCATGCAGCAGACGGAAGCATGGAGAAGTACAAGACACGCTTCATGGAAAAGGGGTTTTCACAGAAGGAGGTCATTGACTATGAGGAGACCTTCGTCCCTGTTGCTAGGTATTCTTCCATTTGGACCATTATCTCACTAGCAGCTGAGATGGGTTGGTGTGTCCATCAGATGGACGTCAAGACTGTCTTCCTCAACGAAGTGATAGAGGACGAGGTGTATATTGAGCAACCAAAGGGGTTTGATGTGGAGAACAGGGAGACGCATGTACGCAGACTACATCGAGCTCTTTATGGTAGATGGGATTTCAGCAGAGTGAGGCTGACCACAACTTGTACTTCTTGACAGGTGAGGTGCCTCTCATACTAGTCTTATATGTGGATGATCTCTTTTTGACAGGAGATGAGAGGCTGATTGGATACTGTAAGTCCAACCTTGCAGTAGAGTTTGAGATGAAAGACCTTGGGTTAATGCATTACTTTTTAAGCTTGGAGGTTTAGCAAAGAGATGGATGCTTCTTCATCAGACAGGGGAAGTATGCAGTAGAAATCCTGAAGAGATTCAGGATGGAGGACTGGCAGCCTATGGCCATACCTCTAGTTTCCAACTGGAGGAAGATTGATGCATCAGGGTCAGACGAATTTGATCCTACCTTGTATCGTCAGCTTATCAGATCCCTTATGTATCTGGTCAACACTCGACCATACATCAGCTTTGTAGTCAACTCTTTGAGTCAGTTCATGGTGGACCCTCGGAGAGTGCGTTGGACAGCTACGAAGCACATACTTCGCTACATCAGAGGTACAGTGGAGTATGGATTGGTTTATGAGCGCAGGGGGAGTGTACGGTTAGCAGGTTTCACAGATGTTGACTGGGTAGGATGTGTAGAGGACCGAAAGAGTAATTCATGTTGTTGTTTCAACATTGGATCAAGGGTTGTCTCTTGGTTCAGCAGGAAGCAGAAGTCAGTTGCATTGAGCTCAACAGAGGCTAAGTACATGGCAACCAGCATGGCTGCTTGTGAGGGTATGTGGTTGAGAAAGTTACTTGCAGGGTTGTTCGAGTGTGGGCTAGAGGCTACAATAGTTCACTGTGACAATCAGAGTGGCTTCAGGCTATCTGAGAATCCAGTGTTCCATGACCGGAGCAAACACATAGACATCAGATACCACTTCTTGAGAGATTGTGTTCAGAGAGGAACCATTCGGTTGCAGCACATACAGACAGATGAGTAGGTGGCGAACATTTTCACCAAGGCACTTTGCAGACAGAGTTTTGTCAAGTTTAGGGATAAGTTGGGGTTGCTACAGAATCCCTTCCTCATTGAGAGGGAGTGTTAAACTAGTAGCAACAAGGAAAGTCTTCCTGTATGTATGTGTTCTTGCATGCAGAAGACTTAAATTAGGAAACCAATTGTATTTAATTTACTTTTCCTATGTTTACTTTGGAAAATAAATTAAAGTGATCTAAATTAACTTTAGTGAACCACTAGTTAAAGTGAAAGTGAAATTAGGGTTTTCACTTTACCTAAAGTTATAAAAGGGAGATCAATTAGTGGAGAGAACACACACTTGTATTCCGACAGAGACAGGATACAGACAGGGAGAGAAAGTCAAATAGAGGATTTAGCTGAGAAGACGGAGGAGCGAGCAGCAAGATCATCGAGCTTCGTATAGTTGGGCTGTACACTCACACAAAAGGGTGTTGAGGTTTAACTGGGATTTGCCAAGTGATTTTGCCAGGTACTGCATTCGCTAGGTTTGGGTGAATTTGCAGTGATTGTAAAAGTTCCATATTTTCTCATAATAAAATCTATATCTAACTGCTGCACCGGTTTTCCCATCTTGGGGTTTTCCGGGGGTTTCCATACCCAAAATAATAGTGTCAATATTGTGATGTGATGTTGTGATTTATTTCTCATTTTTAGATTCCACTGCATACTGTAAAAGATATTCATGTGTGGTTATCAGTTGATATTTTGCATGCACTGTTTAGCCCTAGTTGAATATTAAAGGAAAATTTACAAATGTAATAGCCTCGAGGCTGCAGTTTGATAGTTTATTGCAAGGGAATGCCCTGATGGAAAATGGGCTGTTTTGTGTTTTGGAAGAAACTGTAACATTTTGGTTGTCTTTATCAGCCTTTTAATATCAATTTACTACCCGTTCCAGTATTTGTTTTTAAAGGGCTTACTTATAGCTTCAACTCCATCTATGGATTATCTACTGGTTGTCCTGCCAAACAAGATTGGACAGATTGTCCTTCCAACCAAGATTTGACAGACTGTCCTACCAACCAAGATTTAAAAGTTAAATCAGATTCTCAAACCAACTGAGATCTGACAAAAAACTCCGATGACCAACCAACCACATCACAACAAACTGAACAAACTTATCCTAACCCAACGGCCTCAACACTAAATCCCCTAACAATAGTAATATATTGTGGACTGGATTCCACAACAGAATTGTGTTGTTAAAAAGGATCTCCAATCATTAGAACGTATCTATCATGTATATGTTTATAGGCAATTGTGTGGATGTTATCATTTTTATTCCTTCTATGCTTGGACTGCATAGTAAATCTAATTGAAAGCCACTCTTGGTTTCTTGAAACTCAAGTGTTACCATTTCTATAATTTTATTTTCGCTTATAGATGGAACGATAAAGGTGGGATGCTTCAAAGGCCATGATGTCTAGAAGTCAGACAAATAAATATGCACTTAATTTAAATTGAGAACTAAAATATACTCATTGGACTTATTGGAGGTTCACATTGTAATTGCTTTACTAGCATTTATCACAAGGTATAATCCAATAATCATAACAGAAAACATGTTCTGTTTACTGTATTTTATGATGTTTGTCTGAAAGTTATATTTCTTAGAAGTAACAGAAACTACCAGATGAACAGTCAATAATATACCATTCCCATTGCTGCATTATTTAAATGGGTCCTTTCTAACAAGAATAAAGGGATGATTCCACCAGCTTGAAGGCATGTGTAGGATGTGATCGAAGATGGTATCCAGCAAACTTTCATTAGGCAACTAACCTGGTCCATTTGAGAGAGCTAACAACTTCAAGATCAGAGCTGGCTATGCGACTGTAAGCCAGGAAGTATAGTTTTAGGAAAGATGTAAATTCTACTGAGGTGTGAGTTCAAAAGCAGAGATGCTTATCCTCCTCGTGTATATAGGGAGGGGTACCTGTGCGGTTGTCCTTTTGCTTAAAGATGTATCATTTGCAATGTACTTTTTATATTGTTTAGTAATAAAATATCTGATGCATTTTCCAAAAAAACTTATTGAATAAATGGAATCATTCGTAGGAAAGGAAAATTTTGTATAATGCAAATTATCGACAAGAAATCCGAGACATTTTAATTATCGTATTATGCTGTATGCTGGGGACACTGTTCGGTAGCTGTGACTTGTTCTATTCAAATAAGATTGTTCACATACCTCATTAATAAAAGAGTCGGCTGCTAGTTGTGATGGATCGAAGCGTACTTTCACAGCAACACGGTTTCCCTCTGGAAGCTTTCCAAGATAAACAGATCCAAAGCTTCCCCGGCCTATTGTCTCTCTAAAGCTATTTGTGGCCAGTTTTATTTCCTTGAAGGTAAACCGTCTTGCTGCATTCCAATTTCTCATGTCTGCTTCTGCCAATCAAGTAATATATTTGAGTAGGGTAAGATAAATGTATTTAAAAAAATAGTGCACTTGAAACAAGAAATATAAAATGGGTATAAGCATAGACTCAAATGTTGGTGGAACCATACTTGACATGGAACTTCCATCCTCCAGTTTTTGTTTTCTTTTGTACCATATTAGTAGAGCTGAACACACGATTACCAGAAATGCTATTCCACCTACAACGGCTCCAACAATAGCCTTGACGTGACTTTTGCTTTTGGATATATCCGGTTCTGTAACTTCCGGGGTCTGAAGTGGAGGAGGTGCAGGAGAGCATCTTGTGCCAGGGAATATAAGACAGAGATTCCCTGATGATCTGCACAGCAAACAAAAATAAAAACAATGTTAAATTGCATCAAAATAATATTCTAAATTATGTCAAAAAAGAATAGCATAATAAGTTGTATTCAAAGATGCATCAAATTTGAAAATTTACCAAGCCGCACCTTAAATCCAATGTGGTCTTGTTTAAGGAGATGGGCAGTTCTCCATAAAGTTGATTGTTTTCCAGATTTCTGTTAAAAATTGCATTAGCCCATAAATGTCACTCTTTTATAACTTTCTTTTCAATCTCAAACAAAAACCTATTATTGGTTACTGTATGGCAGGTTAACTCACAATAAGTTGAGATTTGGCAATCTTCCTAAGCTCTCTGGAACTGTCCCCTGAAGACTGTTATTTTGCAAATCCCTGCATAAAGCACAGCACAGAAGGAAATAACACTGCAACCTGTTAATACTTGGTAAGCAATGGACAAACACAGGCTGGGAAAATCTTCATAATGGCCAACATGTAGAGAGTGGCTATTACAGAAAAAAACTGTTTCAGTGGCTTGCTACTAATGATGCCACTTATCTCTCCAATGGTCAGACCAAACAAGATATGGCTTTTTGCATTGATAATATTTGGTCTCCTAGCTATCGGTGCTGCTCCCGAGGGTGGAGTCTTCACCCACTCTCTATGTGTTAAAAGAAAGAAATAAAGTATATTCATGTCTGATATGAACAAAAGACAGTCGATAAACCTGGAAAATTACAATATTTTACAAATACTCAAGGAAGTAGCTTAACCATCTCTGTTAGAAGTAGAAAATAGAAAAGAGATGATCTAGAGTAAAATTTTTCTCAAAAGTGGATCCATGGCAACTGCCAAAGAGATGATATAGAAGCGAGATATTTGTGCACATGGAACATCAACAGACAGAGTTGCAGCATTAATCATCTTTGACAGTTCTGAATTTACTGTGAAGTTTGGGGAACAATAATCTACTGCTTCCTGATCATCTATAGGACATCTGCTCAAAACTTGCTTGTGCTTGTATCTGGACCTGGTCAAGATTTTTGTATCGGTCAAGTTTTGTATCAGGATCCTTTGTTTAATAGAGCTAGTCTTAAAGAATTATTTGTACTGGGTTATAGTAAAGGCCTATATTCTCTATAATCAAATGACATTTTTACTGTTACTAGAATTTCACTTGCGATCCTAGTGAACAGGCATCTTCTGTAAGCACATGCTTCTAGTAATATGAGTGTACCTTTAAATTAAGAAAAATTAGTTGTTGGTAGTAACCACCAAAAGAGTGACAGAAACAGCTTATTCCTGAGGAACAAAAAGGAATAAAGCCATTAAAAAGGAGCTGGGGCAGGTTTGTCCAGTCCTATTGATGGTGATCTCCAGGCACAAGCAGCAAAGTTCTGGCGCCATATTAAGGAGACTAAAAGTGAAAGAAGCTGACTCCACAAAAATGCTTTCAATGTCTAGTTGACGAAATGATAGGAAATAGTTTATTTAGTCATGAACCAAAATGACCATCTCTAAATTTGCAAAAACCAAAGGTTTGAAGCAATCAAGTTGCATAATGTACTGGCACAAAAACCCACATTCAACAAACACTGTATAAGGCCAGTTTTGTTATGCAGAGTACTAAGTTACAGGATGCAAACAATTTCTCAAGACTCAGCATATTTGCATTTGAGTGAGTTCATTTCAATTATGAAATTTAAGACCCACATCTTGAAGGGGGTGCACATATGGTACAAGAACAGATGTAACATGGATAAACAAATATGGTAAGTGGGACTCACAGTTTCTGCAAGCTAGTTAAGGAACTTAGGTCAGGTATATGTGCATTTAGTTTGTTGAAGCTCAGATTCCTGCACAATATACCACAATTTAATACCTTCTGCATGAAAAGTTGATCAGAACAGTTATATGTAATCGGCATCCCATTAAAAACAAAGTTCTTACAATGTTTGAAGTAGAGAGAGGGCAGCAAAGTTCTCAATCTGTCCAGTGAGTGAGTTATTATGTAAATCCCTGCAGTAAAAAGGCTTCAATAAGGCCAAATAACTTCTGACTCAAATAAGTCTTCGGATGTCTAGTTACAAGCAGTACAAAATAAGAATAGTACTATATTTGTCATTTAGTCAAGGCTTGAGTTTTACGCACAAGTTTTGAAGCTCTAGAAGGTCCCCAAATGCGACAGATATTGGTCCCTGCAGATTCATGTTTGAGAGGTCCCTGTAAAGTGAATATTTGTTCCTTTAGTAATTCTAAATTAACCATTTTACATCTTAATCTTGAATTCCTTGAGTTTCTTAGATGATTCCTAGTGTCTGAATCATTCTTCTTTTCAATTATAACTAGTGCACGACATATTCTCAAGTTTTTCAAGTCTCTGAGTTCATTCACCATGGCTAATCTAGTACTTACAATGATACAACCTCACTTGCTTCATCACATTGAAGACCCTTCCATGGAACTGGAGAACATGGATCATTTTCCCAGCCTAAGTTTAAACGATAAACTCTTTGGATAGCCTGAAGAGCGGACACTGCATTGTGATCACACAGTACACCAAAACCAGTTATAAAATTGGATGCAGAAGTGACTTAATTCATTATGCAACAATGCAAATCTTGTTAACATGCCTCAATATCTAGAATCAGAGGTGAGAAACATGCTAAGTTGAAAATCTCTACCTTGACTCTGTGAACTTCCTAGAGGGATGTCAGATATCTGGTATACTTCTAGAGCGTTGATTTGTGGATGAAAGCTGACATTTTGGATTGTGATATTTATCACGGAGATTTTATTTAAAATGGAAGAAACTGCGCCTGTCTTACCGCTTTGGAGAGTGTAATTGGATGCGAAAATCTCTCCATTACCCAATACATTAAAATACGATTGCACAGGTAAAATCCTGGCAAAATAGGCAATTACAAGGTAATTTGCTTCCTCATCAAGCTGGAATTTGTAAGATAAGCTATCTGTTCGGACCAGGATCCTTGCTGATTGAAGCACAGCATCAGGAGGGCTCTCTGGAACACCAGAACTATTTATCTTCACTGGTATATCAAACCCCACGGTAAGGTGACTTGGTGAAAAGTTTCGATCAACATCCCAAATGCGATCATAAGAATCAACGGGATACCTGATTCAAGAGCAAACTTATAAATATTTTACTCCATTGACAGCCACACATAAAAATCCCTATAAGGGCCACACCACATTCTAGCAACTATTCAGAACTTGCCATCTAGTCTTCTTTGAAGAAATAATTTCAACATGATTATGACTTCACAGCACAACTCTCTTTCCCTCATTGTCAAAGAAGGGTGAAAGAAGTGCTGAATACACGTCAGAGCTCTTAACTTATTTAACCTAAAAGAGGGTAAATCCCAAAAATAACAATAGATTGTAAAAACTTGAAAACAGAGAAACAGAACTCATAATGAAGAGAGTGAGCAACAGT
This sequence comes from Pseudotsuga menziesii, assembly GCA_001517045.1. Classification (NCBI taxonomy): domain Eukaryota; kingdom Viridiplantae; phylum Streptophyta; class Pinopsida; order Pinales; family Pinaceae; genus Pseudotsuga; species Pseudotsuga menziesii. Next base: position 139,671 of record LPNX010977093.1, on the reverse strand, counting down.
AGGCATGTGCTCCTTCCTTGTAGCTGTGTAGGAAAACTAAAATGAAGAAAAGAGATGTCTCTCATTCATTTGGTGGAGAAAATCCTACATAACAGCTAAACCTGAAAGAGCACCTGACAAGAAAAATCCTAGCCCCAGGCCTAGCTCAACTCTTGGACACAGAAGGTTATAGGAAAACAATATTCTAGTCCTACAAAAGCAGTAAAGCTTTCTCACCGTAGTATCTTCTCGGTGTAGCCACAATTGATTCTGATCCTCTTTCGGAGCAGTTTGTCAGAATTAACTCCCGTACCATCACTATAAGCACTTCCAGGAAGTGGGCGTATTTCCAAGGAAGAAATTAAGGGTGTTCTGCCTCCTGGAATAGAAAGTAAGCAGAATGATAATTTGTCTTGATTTTCTGCAGATATGAACTCTTCCACCCATGGATCAGAGATTGAGAGGTTCACTTTGGCAATTGCCGTTATCCCTAAAATGACTTGGAAAACTGGAGGCTTGCTAAAGCCATCATAATTCTTGTAAATAAATGTGCTTCGGACCAGAATAGGACTGTTTTTCTGGAGAGCTATGTTGTAACAATTCTGATTATCTGAACCAGGAAAAAAGCGCAAAGTAGTTTTAACTGTAGAGTTCCCATCACGGAACGTTACAATTGATTTGTTACCAGTAGTTATATATGGATCATCTGGAACCCATGGAATATTAAAAGCATCTGTATAATTTGCATTTGCTCCACATGATAAGCTTACAAAACCTGCAAAACTCAACGAGGAGAATTATTATGGTCTGTATGTTGATTCTCTCTTCAATGATATTGATACTGGGTTTTGATCTAGAATGATTCCCAAAATGCTAAGGTCCATTTCACACAAGTAGTATAATCAGGTTTGGCTAGGCACACAAGGCAATAACAACACATTTATGTAATTAAATAGCGCTACTTCAACCAAAACAACTCCGATGTCTTCAAATACCTTCCTGGTAGATTAAGATGCCTGTGGTATCTGGTCCAGGTTATCCGTAAAAAGGAATCATTTAGAAGCTGAAAGATCAGGGATTATCTATGCATCCATTTATGGGCACAAATCAAGTAGAAATAGGCAACATAACAATGGCTATTATGTTTAAAGTCTACTGCCATTTTTAGAAAGCAGATGGTTAGTGATTAGAACTCCAGACAGATTACGAATTCAAAGGTGCACCAGAGGATTTAGAAGCTGAGGAAGCAGGCAACGAGGGATAGAAGGGAGGGATTTACATTATGTCCATGATGAAAGATACATTCTAGGAGGGAGATTTGAATAGAAAGAAATTAAACAAGACATTGAATAGAAGAGTGCACGCAATGGTCTCAACAGAAGGCATCACTTAATTTGGATGTTTGGGAACATGGAAAGCAGCCAGTTTTAGTATTTCAACTTTATTCTCTTGACGACTTTAATGGTAAAAACCTCAACTGATAATGTTTTCGAAATTAACTTATCACTATCGTTGGCACTACCCATAAGAAGATCTCAAGAAGTAGCCCGCCCTGACAAGCTGAATATGTCATTTACTCAATATGGAGTTTCAAATCCAATGCGTAAAGACGAACTCTATGCACTGCAGTTGGGAACTTGCAGCTCGTCAAAAAATTGCGGTTTCAACTATCGCAGAAAAAACCAAGGATGCTAAATTGAGAAATCTATATAGGCCATGGATCTTAGATTTAAGAGTTTGTGGTTCCAAATTCAATTAGTTGTGTTGGCTCCTGGGATCTTTCTGATCTGGTTTTGATCTTAGGTGGTATGGTCTATGGGAACTGAAAAACATTTACAACTATCTGTTAGGATTCTTTAACTATTGGTGGCAGACATAGATATCATCAACTGGGGCTCCTAAATGACTGCATAAATGCAAGTAACTAAAGGAAAAATGCAGTTCTAATCATTTCACATGGACACAAATTGAAAGGCAATAAGAGAATGTTTCCACTAATGATCATGTTAAACAAAATCTCAGTGATACAGCACCACCAGTCAAGTTTGGTGTCCTATTACTGAAACATGCTCTTAACATAACCACCTGCATAGATCATGCAATATTTAAAGATTCATACCTTCTCGATCTTCGATCGCACTCGCTCCAATCTGGAGAAATACGCACACAGTTACCACAATCAACCATAGTAGGTGCAGATTCCCATGCTCCATGACTGGGAACTTTCAACTAAACTCATCTATGTGATGAAAGGATTGGTCACAGGTTCCCTGTGTTCCCTGCTCTCTCCTTTACAAAATACTGGCTATATTGCTAGAAACCTGACAAGGAGACATATTTGCCGTTCCTGTTCTAGTCCACTTTCTCGTCTTGGGTTTACATCAACCCATTACTAATCGATTCTATATGAATAATATACTCAGTTTGGGGAGTGACCAATGCTCAAATATCCAAATAAAGTAGTTCTTGCATTTGAAATCGCTGCTTATATTATTCAAAACAGAGTACAAGTAGCAAACAGGCTTGAATTCACAGTCAATAACAGAAAATATACAGTCGAGTCTGCAGTGAGAAACACAGAGAAACATCAACAACAAAATAATCTTAGAGAATATCCTCGGCTATTCGCTCTTCGTTCTTCTTTCAAAACAGAGAATACAGATGAACACACACAATTCTGTGAAAAAACTCTATCCTCCATTAACACCCACAATTCTGTGAAAAAACTCTATCCTCTATTAACACCCACAATTCTCTGAAAACCTCTAGCCTCCTTAAACACATGCAATTCTCCAACAAATCCTCTCCATAACCTTCTGGACTCAGTCCAATCTGACGCCCATTACATACTACCTACAGTGAACTCAAATCTGATGAATTTTCAAAATGTTTTGAATATTCATGGAGATTTCAGCAGGAAATGATGCGAAAGGCAGCTGGAAACCAACAAAGCCCATCATTGCTTGTTTGCTTGCTTCAGCAGGAACTGGCCTGACAACCACTATAAATCTATTCTCTTCATTCCCACCCATATATCTCTCTTAGAAAATACAAGTATTCAAGTCTATGACAACGATTTGAATTTTAAATAAACATTCTCAAGGACAAATTCCTTTCCACGCCAGCTCTGACTTCGTATTAAATGTATAATTTTTTAACATACAGCGTATATCATACTAGCGGCCTTTAATTGAACCACGCAGAGCTTGTCAATGGCGCGTCCGTCACGATTTTCATGACGTCGACACAACGAGGGACGATTCCACAAAGAAAGTTGGTGATAATAAGTAACGTATGTGTTTTAATGGTTTGATTTGTTGGGGTTGGGGACTAAATTCTTCAATCTATATCCGCGATCTTGATTTTCAATTTTTTTAATGGTATAAAATACATTGATTTGATAAATTTTAGAGAAGTTTTTAATAATGGTATAAAATACATTGATTGATAAATTTTAAATTATTTTAATTTGAAGATGGAAAAATTATTGTAATTTAGTTGTCAGATTTATTATTAGTTATTTATGTTTTATTTGAAGGAAATTTTGTATCGATATAGTGGCAATGTTGTTCTTTCCTTTATGAGAGGTTATAATCTTTAGAACTAGTGTTGATACTTCGAAAGTTCTATTTGTTGTGAAGTACCAACACAGATCCTTTTAAAAGGGAGATCTACCAAGCACCTAAAGAGATCAAATATTTAAACCAACATGTTATTTTTAATTATATTTTATTATTTTTTATAAAAAGCCCATGTCAATAGAATGAGCATCCAAGGAATTATACATCCCTCTCATATTGGGTTGTAAAATGTACAGCTTCAACACAACCAGGCTTAATTTTAATTTACTATGGTGATGTATTGTCAATAAAACTTATTATACATTGAAAATAAACATCAAAATAATCCAAAAAAACATAACAAGCTTACATATACTTTTAATATGTTATTTTATTCCATAATTAATACTATCATTTATCTTCTTTTTTTTATATTATGATCATTTTGGTTTTTTTGGTTTTTTACAAATAATTTAAATTTTTATTAATTTTTAAGAGTTTATTTGATTACTGTATAATATTTCATTTTATTAAATGTCTTATATGTTAATAAATATGATCTAGCTAAAAAAATCTCGACACAACTTTTTGTTTTAAAGTTTTGTTCATTTTTAAAGGTGATGGTTATTATTATTGTTATACAAATTTTACTTTTTATGTTTACTAACCACATAATGTAATATAAATAAAAATAAATTCAATCATTAAATACTTAACTAACTTAAAATTTCATACAAAAAATTATTATTTTTTTCCTTAAAAAATAACTAAAGAAAACCTACTATATGGTTGATAAAGTTTCCAATAAACAACACCCATTAATGAAATGAGTCGGATGTTATGTAAACATCATCGTGATGCTTTTCTAGTACATTGACCCTTGAAGACATTTTTGTAGAAAGAGCCCCACCAATTACTAAATGTGAGGATCATGTTCCTTTGGTGCACTACAGAGATTATAATAGTACTCATCGGATCCTTGGAGTATTAGGAACCCTATGCACGATATATTGGGAAGATAAGAAACGAGGCTATATCAATGTATTTTCAATTTATTTTTTTTATTGTTTGTCGTTAGGTGTTTGTGTCTTAATTTTAGTTAACCAATTTGGTTGATGGTGAATTTGGTTGATAGAGAAGTGTTTGTTTGTTTTTTTAGTTGCGTTTTTATTAATTAGAAAGGTATTTTTTTATTTATAATTAATTTTTAAAAGTGATATGTTGAGTTAGTTGAACTTTTATGTAATGTTTGAGTGAAGTAATTTGACTTAATTCTTTAAAATAGGCGATATCGGTTGAAAAAAAGAAAGTATACAAAAATACATTTTTAGGTGTAAAATTGCAATAAATAATTGTTTATGGAGAAGTTGTAAATAAAATAGTAATCATTCATAGAATTTGATGATATAATTTTTTTATGGTTCAAATTCATTTTTTTTTGTGTAGAAATAGATTTAGTCCCCTCTAATATTTCTATGCAATCAATGTATGCATGTAATCTTAATAACTTATTTATATAATTACAATAACTCTAACTAGAATTTGATATTTCTATGCATTCAATGTATGCATGCAATCTTAATAACTTATTTGTGCAATTACAATAACTCCAACCAAATTTTGAATAAAAATAAGTGGTCAAAATCGTCAATTCTTTAGACTTTTCTATAAGTAAATTTAAGTAAATTAGAGAAGGGAAAGTCATAAACTTTATAAGAATTTTAAAGATAATCAAATTTTTATTAGGATCTAAATTTTGTGAGTAATGAAAAAATGTTGTACTTGTTTTTCCTAATTTTGAATCAATTCAAATTCAACTTTTTATGTGATAAAATTCTAACAACTAGAGAGAAGTTTGCTACATGATTATTCTTCCCATATATATATATATATATATGAATCTTAGCATAAAAATATATTAAATAAAGACTTCATATGAATTTAAATATGTATTTTTCTTTTCTTTTCAATGTTTTTTTCTACTTTTGTTTTTTTTACTTCCTCTTAAAAAAATCTTAGTTTATATTAGATAAAAGCCACATTGTTTACAAGGCCCTGAGCCATATATAATTCAAGTATAAAATATTCATATAACCTAAGTAAAAAGTGTAGAGTGTAATCTCTCTCAATTATCTTCACCCAAAATAATCATGTAATGGAGAGCTAGACTCTATACAGTAGAAAACTTATATAAGAGGATTGATCCCCAATTCATTCATGTGCCCATTAGTACTTTCCCATTTTTCCCAATTGCATTTAGAAACCATCAGTTATTTCTTGGATAGCTAGTCTATTGTAGCATTCTGTTCACGGTGGAAATTGGTATGGTCTGCATAAAGGATGTTTTGATCCTACAAATATCTTCATAGATAGTCGACAAGTAAATATAATGAGTTTCCCTATCGTATTTGAAACCGTCTATAACCAACTTGGAATAACTAAATATGTGGATCTGTTGTATACTCAATGATTGAGCCATGATCAAGGTATATTTGACAACTAGGAACTATGTCTGATTGTCGGTGGATGCTTCCAATCCAGAAACGAAACTATGCCACTTATTGTTCATAGAGTATATAATTATGTAACTCCCCCATGTGGAGCCTACAATCTCACTTTAGTTGCAATCTTGCCATGTCAAAAATGTAATCTAATATAATTTATGAGATCTACAAGGATGGTTCAAAAATTAAAGATTTTAGCTATATAGAATTATACCAAGAATGAAGTATATTAACCCTTAAAAAAAGGCCTATATTTATGAACTTTACCATTATATATGAAATATTTATTGGGAAAATTAAAGATCCCAATACATAATAAGATTGTGTATCTAATCTTTTTGTAAAATTTATGAATATTTATTTTATTTTATTTTATTTTATTTTAATTTAATTTTAAATTTATTTAATATAAAAAAATTAAAAGAATTTCTATCCATTTATGAATATTTACTTTATTTTATTTATTTTGATTTTAAATTTATTAATATAAAGAAAAATTAAAATCATTAATTTATATAAATTTTAAGTATGGTAAAATATATGTTAATTTCAAATCAGTTTTAACTAATGTATTAAGTTTTTATAATAATAATAATAATCTATTTTTAAGGTCACCACCAAGGGAGACACCAAATTGGTGTATTAGACCCCCTTGTTTGTGGGACAAGGGACCCCCCTCTGCGCAGCGATTTAACTGCTAAGGTCTACAGAGGTGTACATACACTACCCCCCTCTGGATTTGAACCCGTGACCTCCTAAGAGGAAACACGTGCTCTTAACCATTAGGCCCACCATTAGGCCTAAAAGAAAACTCATGCTCTTAATTATATTTAAAAATGTATTAACATATGATGTTTATATAATGTATCAAGTTTTTAATATAATTTGATTTTGAGATGGGAATGTTCCTCCTTTATATGAAGAATACGTTGCTCGAGTTCAAGGACATGCTCATTTAAAGTCTTATGTTGCATTGATTCAACTTCCACCACTCTAAGTTGCTCTGCATTCAAATGAACTAATAATTTTGGATATCAGAGTAAAAAAAAGTGGAAACATGTTCCAAAGTATTTTGAATTTGTAGCCCCGTTGATAGGTTGGAGGTTGTTAAACACAGAGGATTACTTTTGCACCCAGATTCCAAACATTATTAACTCGGTCATCAGGATTGAAACTTCAGTTATTGCAATCATTTTTACCTGCATTCATGTATTGAAGTAAAGTAATGCTCCATCTTTATTGCATTTTCCACCAATTTGATTTACTTTATAATTGCTTGTGGAATGTCATTTTTCATTTTGGCACTGGCAATTCTTAAAAAAAATTATCAATACTTTATAGCTGAAATTAAAGTGAACCTTTGGATGATGTGCGTTGAACGTATAACAAATATGTTGGACTGGACAAGAGTTTGCTACATTCATGAGAGTACTTGGAGGCTACCCAATGGATGTGAGCCCAAGTAAATGGCGGATAGCAAAGATTTAAATCAAATAGTGGGAAATAAGTATATGATTTGATGTACAAATCACATAACACCTTAAATAAAAGTGAACTCGGGAAGTCACTCTAAAGTAAACAATTTACTATTATGAGACTTTGTTATTCTTTATTATGGATTCTTTGGCCTTTTTTGTACAAAAATAGTTACTAGATATTTAGCCAATTTTGTAGAAAATTAGTTTGAATACTTGAAACTAAACATGGTTTTTTATTATTATTTGTATAGAGAAAATATGTGTATCATATTTCCTTCCAAAATGGCATTTGTATTGTTATTTTCACATTGGTGTCAAAATATATTTTGTATGATCTGTTCAAGCAAGCTTCTTTCTGAACCTTAGAGAAGCAAAATTAGAGATTGGCTTTATTTTTAAACAAAAACTGTGCAAAAAGTATTTTTTCTCAAAGCATGTGCAAATTGAGGGGCACACAAAGTACATTATTGAAGGATTGTCACCATTATATTCTGATGCACTTAACATTTCTTTGGTTGCGTTCTTCATGATTTTATTAATGTTATGATGATTATGTTCATGTTCAAAAACCAACCATTTTATAATCGGGTCAGGGCACTTAAAGTGATTTTATTATTGCTTAGCTATACCCTTTTACAAGAAAAGTATATTTTAAACTTTTGATAATTGATAGCCATTGTTTTGTTTCACTCTTTCCCCAGTGCTCTATGCTTTGGAGCTTGGTTGCAAAATCATGGAAGAGAAGGTGGATGGCCAGTGGCGAGGCACCATAGTTTTTTGCTCAGGTCGATTTCTTCCCAACTCATTCACCCTTTTGTATGACTCAATCCCCCTATGCAAAACCTGCAATAAAATCAGGTCAAGGAAAGTACATGGTGAAGTTTTGGCTCCTCAAAACCTGGTACAAAAGTATGGTTCAAGAATAAGTACATGGTGAAGTGAGTGATTATTTTTTCTTTTGAATGCAATTTATAATTTAGCAAGCCAAGCCCACAAGTGGGTTCAAACCCTCGCTAATTTCCTACTGTCATGGCACAAGATGGGAACTTAGTTGAGGGATTTTCATATGAATCATTGCAAATATTTTCCTGAGATCAAGTTGACCAATCTCAAAGTAAGTCTTGAATTATATAAGAAATTGACCTTCTTACATCTGCATGCACCAAATCTTTGTAAATTGCATTTCATCTTTGTATAAAATTTTGGTTTTGATACACACTGCATTTTATATGATTACCATGTATATCACGTTATAAGTGCAAAGATAGAAGTGATTACTTTGAACTGCAATTATTTCTATGGGGCCCTCAATAATGGGATGTATGCTTGTTAATGTGTTTTATTAAAAAAAAACTTAATTTCATATTGTAGTATTGAATTTGATTTTTTAATTGATAGTTTTAGATCCTCAATTAATGCAGTCAACTTAAATATGAAATTCCATTTGGAAAGAAATCGTTTAAAAGAAAATAGTCATTTTAAATGCATTTAATTTGTGTGATAAAAATCAATTATTTTATAGTATGAAGTAACATTATTATCATTCCAATGGAATGTCAATTGGATTTAAATCGATTTTGAAATTTTTTTGTGTGTTAAAAGTCAATTATTTTATACTGTGAAGTAACATTATTATCATTACAATGTAATGTCAATTGTCAATTGGGTTTAGATGAGATAATTGTCAATTGGGTTTAGATGAGATTATTATCATTACAAGGGAATGTCAATTGGGTTTCGATCAAGTGGTTGAAAAATATGTTTTTTATTTTTTATTTTTTATTATTAAATCATGTGCTTAAGAAAAATTGTTATTTTTCTTTTTTGGATTAGGTGGTTGAGAAAAAATGTTATTTTCTTTCTTTTTTCAAAAAAATGTTTTTCTTTTCTTGTTTTATTTTTGTTTTTAGATCAAGTGGTTGAGAAAAAATGTTATTTTCTTTTTTTTGTTTGATTTATGTTTAAATGTTTGTTTTTTGTTTGTTTTTAGATCAGATGGTTGAGAAAAAAAAATTAAATTAAATATTTTCTTTTTTCTTTTAATTTTTTTTTCTTTTTTTTTCTTTTATTTATGTTTAAATGTTTTTTTTTTCTTTCTATTTTCTGGATTTGTAATACACTGTGAGATGGTATGTTGTATTCGTTACTATGATGTTTTATATGGAAGGATGTAATTTTGCCAGTTCGAAGTAGTTAGCTGTGGGTGGTCTAGTTGACTAGTTTTGGTTTTTTGGTTTTATGTTGGGAAAGGATGTTGAAATGTGGTAGTATGTTGTATGATTGTTTCATGATGGATAAACAGGTGATATGCACCATATCAACATTTTATAGCTCTATTTTTTAATGGAATAATATAACTTTGTTTTTTTATAATAACAAGTTACTTTTTCAAAGAATATCATTTCTTTGCTTAGGTTCAAATTCTATTTATAATATGATACAAGTGTATTCACTCTTCCCTCAAAGTTTTTCCCGAGTTAGGTGGACCACCATTTAAGACTCCTGGAACCATCTCAATCTAAATATTGCAGTTCATTATCACCGTGTTTTCAATAACATAAAATTATCCTTTGCTCATTCAGTGTAGAATGAATATCCACCATTCTGGTGTATTCCTCTTATTCCATTTAAGATTTGTCACTTAAAGCCATCATTTCTCTGTAAATTTGTAAAAGGAACTTTGAAATCCTTACCTTTGTCTCCCGTGAAAACTGGCGGTGTCTTCCTCTGCAACTTCGTTGAAATAGACTTCAAATCCTTACTTCGACTTCACCAAGACATTAGCATATTTATATCCTTCGTCTAGATGATCTAATGATTTTGGTATCATATGCACTCCATAAAGAGCTTTCCTTACTCGTTTTACACACATGTTATTACATAAAATCCCTTTCACAAATCCCCCTATTAGCAAAGTATTTCTCTTATACCACTGTGATAGTATATTTTTGTTAATAAGATGTTAAACATCCAACATTTAATTGCTATCCAAATTACTTAGCTTCTTGGTTATTCAATCAAATTTATGATTGGATTTGTTATCAAGTCGTTCCATAAACCTGAGCGTTGTACAAGACTGGGTGCACTCATTCCTTATATAATTCATAAACAATAATTATTTATTAGCTTCATAAATAAAAACGTCACACTGGAAACCATTAATTGCATAAAGAATCATTTTAAGGGCTATTTTTAGCGCTCTGCAACTAGCTAGGGTTTTACAGGCTGTAACCTTCTGTTTTCGGGACATTGTTGCCATGGTTGTCTTGGCTTTCTCTGGGTTCTTGTATTGAAGGCGTCGTATTGGTCAGGTCTCCATGGGATTTTAAGGGCTCTGTGATACCTGGGATGTAGGAAACTTGCTGTCAATTTGGGATTTGGGATAATTCCACCTCAATACATCTCTGGACGTTGTCACTATGATGGTCATTGTCCCTAACACCCTGCTCTCCATTTTTGCGTAATGAAAGGTACACAACTTTTATATTTTACTGCTTACCTTTACTGTTACCTTCTAGGGTTTGGGGCAGGGCTTTTTTTTTCAGTCTCTGTACCGTTGTTGGTCGCCCCACATGGAGTCTGCTTTCCGTTATGGAGGGATTAGTACCAACCATGTATAAAAATAAATGGGAATGCCCCATGTCTGTCTTTTCTGTCTCTCAGCTCCCTGTCACCTTGGACTTTGTCTTTGCTTCTTGGTCAGTCGGGTTTCTAGGGTCCTCGGGTCTTTAGTTTGACTTTCACTACTCATGAATGGGACTGTCGGTATTCTTGAGGTCTTCCTCACTATTTGGCCTGTTTAATTTTTTCCTAACTCTCGTATTCTAGCTCTAGTTGTTTTCGACACCCTATTTAGGGTTTTCCTTCTCACCGGTTCTTGTCTCGGTTATTGTGGGTTTCTTTGGTTTATCTTTTGACTCTTATGGAGAATGACTTTCTTTACTCTTGAACGGGGTTGTCGAGTTTCTCAGGGGCCTTCCTAACACTGTCTTGGTTTGTGTTTTATCCTATCTCTCACATTCCGGCTCTAGTTGTTTTGGCACCCTGTTTAGGGTTTGCTTTTATCTATCGTTCCTGTATCGGATAATATGGGGTTCTCTGATTTACCTTTTGACTTTGGTTTACCTGTTCTCTTTCTTGTTATTGCAGGCCTTTCTTGTCTTCTTTTCCGGTCTCTCCTGTTTTCTTGGCAGTTGCACCTGGCGGTCTTGGGACTGCCTCCCCTAGTATCCTGGACCCTAGTCATGTCTACAGCACCTGGGTATCCTTTATCTTCGGGTGGAGGCACGGGTATGACACTACCACGAGCCACTACTTCTTACCACTCCCACATGAAATCAAAAGCGGTGAAGGCTCTTGATTCTAAGCGTAGATATGTTCTTGGTCGGGATGTGATGATGAAAAAATTTGAAGTGTTCTGTTGCATAGAACTTATCGGCCATCTGGAATATTGTAATCTGAACAAATATGAGTGGATTGAGTGGGTCACTCTCCATTGGAAACCTCTTCTTGATTATTTTCCTACTATCATCTTGTTGGCAAATAAATGGTTGGTATTTGTCTTCCTTGAGGAAAAGGACGCTTCGCTCATTTTGAACTCACTCTGGGCCATTCAAAAAGGATCTCCGGTTCTGAGTCGTTGGCACTCCAGCTTTGACCCTCTTTGGGAGAGGATGGTAAAACACCACCTTTGGGTAATTTTGCCACCTCTTCCTTTCCCGTTGTGGAACAAGGACTTCATGACTGGTCTTGCAAATTGTAAAGAACATAAAATAAGATAATAATTAAATAATTAATAATTAAGTTAACTAAGTTAGGTTCTGAAATGAGGCGTCTACTCAACATTAAATGTCCAAACCATATTTAAGGCAGGGCCACCATTTGTAACATATCATCTCTTATCTTATCATTAATAGATACTTACCTTATGGCTTATCTAATTTACCAAGCCTTTTGGTGAATTCATTGTGTGAGCGAATAATTATTCGACTCATTTGGTATCAGAGCCTTGTTGGTTAGATCCCGATTTTTGGCTATTTTTTTTTGGCTTTTAGCCATTACCAGGGTTTCCTTGAATATTGGTTCTTGACCATAAAATTAAAATAAATTTCCATGCCCAATATGCTCATCCATCATCCCTTCCACACCCAATCTTTGTGCTCCATCATACCTTCAGCTCTCCAGCCTTGCGTTCTCACCCTATCCTTTTCTTTACCTGTGAAATTCCTTCACCCTCTCCACACCAGCAATCACCCTCCACACATTCTCTTCACGCTCCCTCCACACCCACATCTTCATGCCCAGCCATCTACTCATCCCCGTTCCATCTAGTCATCTTCAACACCCAGCTATCTACTCACGCCCACATATTCACGTCTGTGCCATCACTCTGCACACACCCCACACTCCTTCCGCATTGCACCTCATCCGCCATCCACCGTCACTGCTCCACTATCCAATCCCATACATAGAAACTCAGGATTAAACCTTCCCAGCGCAACCCTCTCCACCTCGTCGACCTGCTCCCTTCTCATCTGCGTGCGCTCCAACACATCCATCCAATCGCTGCCTACCCATTCACCCTGTTTACCCTCCACGCTTCCAGCTCCTCCATCGTGCAGCCTGCTCCTTCACGCCCTACCCATTTCGAGTCTGCACACAACGCACTTCACACTCGAACCACTTCCCTTCAACTGCTCTTCCCTCCTTCCTCCTCGTTGCTCCCTCTTCCGCTCGTCCCCTCGGTTGTTCCACCTCCGCACAAATCCACCTCCACGTGCCTGCTCATCCTCCACCTCCAACCCGCACTCTTCCCTCCGCGCTGCCACCACTGCCGCCTCCTCCCACCACCGCCAAATCCACCTCCATATACCTTGCCACCGCCAATCCGCCTACGCAGCCCCTTTCCCTTTCTGCAGCCTTCCACCATCCCTCACACCTGCGCGTAGCCCACGACTCCTGCGCAACCATCACGCCATCCTCCCTTCAGCCTCCACCCCTAACCTTTCGTTGTTTCCTATACGCCACCGGCACCACAACCTCCACTCCCTCCACCATCTTCCCGCTGCCATCCACAATCTCCACGTACTAAAAATTAAAAAAAAAAACTATTACAATATATTATAATAGTTTTAAATATTTGGATTATAAAAATAAGGAAAAAAAAATAATAATAAAAATATTTTTATTATTAATATCTATTATTAATATATATATATATATAACAAAACAATAATTTCAAAAAAAATTCAACAAGAAATAATAATAATTATTTCATTAAAATAATTATTATTTTTTGAAAAGAAAAGAAAAGGTTATTTAACCTAATCAAAAAAGACTTCCTCATAAAAAAAATAAGTCAAGGCTATCTATCTTCAAGAAAGTTAAAGTCAAGGAAAAAAAAAACTTCAAAAACCCGTTATCGTCAAAAAAGTCGAAGGCTATATATTGTTAAGAAATCAAAGACATACCATCTATCACCAAAGAAGTCAAGATCATGGAATTTGGTTTGCGACTACAAATACATAAATTAGAAGCCAAGTTAAAGCGTTATCGAAGAGACAATGAAGAATTATGAGACACAAGTACGAACTCAGAAGTAATAATTAAAATACATGAGATGCAAAAAGAGCTCAAGGAACAAAAAATTTCTGACCAAAGAAATCATATAGAAAAATTGTCTGCCCAAATTGAGAAATTAAAAGACGAAAACGATTTTAATCAGAGATTGAAAAATCAATATATAAAGAAAGAAATAAACGATTACAAAGCGGAAATAAAACGGTTGAACAAAATCGTTAGCGATAAGGATGAAGAACTAACGAAGATACGACATAAATTAGAAAATCAAGAATCAGTGATCAACCAATATCGACAATAGATAAAAGTTCTTCAACAACAAAATGATGACTCTAAAAAGACTCATAAGTCGGAGATCGCAAAAAGTAATAAAACACTATCCAACAATTCCGAAGAAATTTTCAGAGTAAGGAATCATAACAAAAGACTAGTCACGAAAAATTAAGAAGTTGAAAAACAGTCAAAAGAGAGAACAATCTACGGAAGACATTGAAGGGAAACTTCTAGACAAGCAGGAAGAAAATAGTTGCATCATAAGTCATAACAAAGATCTTAAGGAACACCTTAAGAAGTCTGAAGATGACAGAAAAGTGCAAGTAGAAGTGATTAAGAAGTTTCTAAATGATTACGTGCAGTTCAAAAACAAGTTGGAAAATATACAGAATGAAACCCTAAAACCTCAAGGAACGAAAATACAACTTCCAACTCACATCAATGCTCAAAAGACGACACTCGTAAAAGAAAATGATATTGTGAAAATTCCCTATCGACACCCCAACCATAAAAACGAAAATTCTAAAAAATGGGAAATGTCGAAAGATAATGATACTAATACGATCAAATCTCCTGACGACCGATCAGTAGGGAATCCCAACAATCAACAATAAATCAATTTAGGATGCGTTGACCCATCCACATATCGAAAGTTATGCTCTATACTTAGCAATTTGTATCGACATGTTTCATCAGCCACGACATCACAAAGAACGACGTGACAACATTATAAGGCTTTGAGGACAAAGCCTTTCTAAGATAGTGGCAATGTAACGAACATAAAATAAGATAATAATTAAATAATTAATAATTAGGTTAACTAAGTTAGGTTATGAAATGAGGCGTCTCCTCAACATTAAATGCCCAAGCCATATTTAGGCAAGGCCACCATTTGTAACATATCATCTCTTATCTTATCATTAATATATACTTTTCTTATGGCTTATCTGATTTACCAAGTCTTTTGGTGAATTCATTGTGTGAGCAAATAATTATTCGGCTCACAAATTCCCTTGGGAGCTTTGTTGCTTTGGAGAAGGACTTCCATCTAATTTTTTATAAACGTATGGCCAGGGTACTAGTTGACTTAGATGTATCAAACGGTGTTCTTGCAGAGATTGACATTGTATGTGATAAGAAGGTCATCTGTCAAAGATTAGACTACTTAAATGTGCCCTTCAGATGTGATTTATGTCATGGCACTGGTCACCTTCGAAACTCTTGTACCTCCCTACTACACGGGATACCTCTACCCAAGGGCTTCGACTTGAGTGATCTCCCTTCACGCTCACCTCCTGCAGATTCTCCCAAGACAGAAGACATCAAAGCTCTATCACCTATAGGTATGTATGGCTCCTCATCCCCTACTCTTTATGATGATATTACAAAAGGTGAACTTTTGTACATAGAAGATGTGGAAAATTGCTCCAGATTGTCTCTCCCTGCTAGCACTGTGGACACCCATAAGAAGTGTATCGTTCTGGAGAGCTCCACTTTACCACTTTCTACTCCTATCTGTTTCCTCCACTTACAACCTCTCAGCCTGTATATGCTCCCTCCACTTAACCCCCATTGTCGACCTCTGAGGCTCCACCTCCCTTCACTTTTGAGGACTTCCCGCCCCTCATTAGTTCTGCACCTGAACATGTTGAACCTCCAGCGTTAAGTCTTAGAGAATCTCCCTTCTTTATGGATCCCTCACTTCTGAAATCCCTCTCCATCTTCTCTGACAAGTCTCCCCTCTCTCCTTCCACTCTTCCCCTATGATTAGATTTGAAAATGTTACCATTCGCAAGTCTAGGAAAACCAAACCTCCTTCCATTCCTTCAGGGGATTTAGGGACCAGTGGTCTTTATACCCCACTTTCTGTCAGAATAAAGGCAACTTCCAAAGCTTCCTTGACTTTCCTCAGTTTATCTTCCCCTCGAGCACTTAGAGCATTGTCACCTAATGCGCATGTTTCCCCATGAATACTCTCACTATGAACATCTGTGGTTTTGGGGGGCTTACCAAACAAAACTCCCTCCGTTCTTTATTTTTGTTAATAAATCCTGATATGATCCTCATTCAGGAAACTATGCGCAACCACTATCATGCACTTCGTCTTTTTTCCAAGATCAAACATGGGTGGGAATTTTGTGCCATTGATTCTTCAAGCCTCTTTGGGGGCCTCTTAACTGGTTGGAACCCTCTTCTTGTCTGTTGTAAAGAATTTGTCTCCTTTGTTGGCATCTTGATCAAAGCCAGGTTCAAAGTCCTTACCTCTGAGCTCTCTATCCTCAACTGCTAAGGCCCTTACACTAACAGGGATTTTTTCTGGAACAATGTACTGGCTGGGGGCATCTTTGATCTACCAAATATCCTACTTTCTAGGGATCTAAATTTCACTCTCTCCGATGCAGAAATTTGGGGCAACAAAGTTCGTGTTGATATGATGGCTCCCTTCTTCTCTTAGTTGTTGGCAAGTGCCAATATGGTGGATCTAGCCCCTCACTCCCCTGGCCCAACTTGGAGAAATGGGCGTGGAGGAATTGGGGGTATCAGCAAAAGATTGGACAGATTTTTAGCCTTAGTTCATCTCCTCCCCATCCTCAACTGCTACAGAACTTGGACCCTTCCCTCGGTGATCTCTAACCACTACCATGTGTTCCTGGAATGGGATGTCCAGTCTTCCTATCACCTCTATCCTTTCAAGTTTAATTGGGCCTGGCTGTTGGTGAAGGATTTTCCCACCATTGTAAACACTTCATGGGCCTCTGATACCTCTCTATCGACTTGTGATCACATGGTTGTACTCAACCACAAGCTCAAAAGGCTCAAAAGTGTAGTAAAATATTGGGAAAAAAGCAGATGCAAATTAGGATTAAAGAGGTTATTGGAATTTACCTAGAGATCCAGTCTCTCCTTACTTCTCAACCCTCAGGTTTACTTTCTGACTGTGAATCTGCACAGATGTCTTTTCTTAAAAACAGAAAGGAAAGATACATGGCTCATGAAGTATTGACCTAGAAGCTTAAAAGCAAAGCCAATTGGATTAGTGAAGGAGATGCAAACACCAAATTATTCCATAATTATGCTTATGCTATAAGGAATTCCAAAACTAGTTGGAGTCTTCAGAATCAGGATGGAGAAATGGTGGAAGATGAAGCACATCTCAAACAACTGGGTGAATTACACTTCTCGGATCTCTTCAAAGATGATAGTAATACAAGCATTGCTGACCAACTTAAAGCCGTCAATCTCTTTCCCTCTTATGGACAGGAGGAAGAAGCTGGTATCTTCCTCTCAGAGATCACTCTTTCAGAAGTTGAAGAAGCATATTAAGGGTTAAAAAAGGATAAGATCCCTGAACCGGATGGATGGCTGGTGGAGTTCTTTCTCTGGCTTCCCGACTTAGAGGGATCAGACCTCCTCAGGGTTGTTGAACAGTCTTGGATTGAACGAAAAGTTATCAATTCCATCAATGCCACGTTCCTCACACTCATACCCAAGTGTGAGAAGCCTCTAACCTTTGTAGAATTTCGACCTATCTCACTTTGCAATTTCATTTACAAGCTCATCTCTAAAATTGCAGCTATTCACCTGAATCCTTTCTTGGACAAGGCTATCTCATCCCAACAGTATGGATTCCTCAAAAATAGAGATATCATTGAACCTGTGCAAATCACTCAGGAAATTCTACATACCATCAAATCGAAAAATGTGTAGGTAATGGTACTCAAGCTTGACCTTGTCAAAGATTTTGATCGAGTTAATTGGACTTTCTTACGGCTCGTCCTTCTCCAGATTGGTATACCTGTTGATGGGGTGAATTGGATCATGGGTTGTGTCAGCTCCTCAAACTTATCAATCTTAGTCAATGGCACCCCATCAAATTTCTTCCCAGCTTCCCGTGGTATTCGACAGGAATGCCCCCTATCCCCTCTCCTCTTCATACTATTTATTGAAAATCTAAGTCTTATCATTATTGATGCATAGAGGAAAGCAAAGATCAAAGGGATCAAAGTCTCTTTAAGCCTTTCTATTGCACACTTGCTCTTTGTTGATGATGTTATTTTTTTGGGGTTGGGGATACTGGAAGAGTGGCAAGATTATAAGGAAGTACTTGATGTCTTCTATTCAGCTACATGTATGACCATTAGTTTAGAAAATTCCTCCTTCCTGTACAATGAAGTGGATGTGGAGACTAGGGATCTCATTTCCTCCATCCTCCCCTACAAAATGGATCATCTATATACAGGATTCAAATCCCTCGGGCATTGTCTTAAACCTCTGGGTTATTGCACCAATAGTTGGAGATGGATCATAAAAAGTTTCGAAAAAATAACCAGTAATTGGGCTTACATAATGCTATCACTTGGTGGAAGGTTGATTTTAGTCAGGTATGTACTCACGGGGTTAGTTGTATAATTGTTTTCCTTAGCCCGTATACCCAAATCCACACTGAATTGTCTCAGACGTTGCATTTTTACGTTTCTTTGAGGCAACACAGGTGGCAAACAGAATATGCACTTGGTTGATTGGCGCACCATGTCCAAACCCCATGAATATGGTGGATGGAACATCAAAAACCTGGAATGGTTTGGTATGTCTCTCAGAATGAAAATTTTATGGATGGTATTAAATGGTAATGGAACCTGGAGCCATATCATTGGCCATAAATATCTTAAAAACTTATATGTGGATGACTGGCTGCGCAAACAACGTTTTCTTGTTCAAGGTTCTTCTTACTTCTGTAATGGATTTATAAGAACGCTTTCATGGATCACGAGGGAGCTGGGCTTGAAGGTTGGAGATGGTAAGAAACTTAGGTTGGGAGTTGACCCTATAGCTGGTTTGAATTCCTCCTTTGTGCTCTCTAAGGGCCTTAGAGATTATCTATGTGATTATGGAATATCAACTCTCAATCAAGCACAGAATATGGAAGCTGGATCAAACTATCAGTCTTACTGGTTATCAGCAACTGATTTGGAATTGGGAGGTAGCTAGAAGGAACAATGGATAGATTATGTTAAAGGTTTGGCTCATGGAGGTATCAAATTAAAGGAAGTTGAGGACTCTATATTATGGATGCACAAGAAGGTAACTAGTATTATCTCTGCAAGTATGGCCTATGATCTCATTGTCTCAACTTTGTTCCCTCCATCTCCTATTAGATCTCATTTCTGGTGTTGTAATGTGCCTCTAAAAATTATATGGTTTTCGTGGATTTGTATTGAAAATCGCATAAATACTTGGGACAATCTAAAAAAAGTAAAATGGGTTGGGCCCAACAGATGTATCCTATGCAAAACTAATGAAGAATCTGCGAATCATTTGTTTGTTGGCTACTCCTTTGCTCGGGCTATCATCAATATTCTTCACAGTAAGTTCAATTGTTCTCTGGTTTGGAATGATTCATCCTTCCTGGTCAATTTAGAAGACTGGTTCAAAAGGGAAAGGGAATGCCTCTATCTTCCCTTATTCTTCATCTGGAACTTGTGGATCTCCCAAAACCACTACTTATTTGAAGATAAGACACCTAAAATGATCCCTATTTGCTACAAAATTTTGGATCTAGTTAACTCCTATCCTGTGGACCGTAAAAGAAAATCCAGGAACATGATCATTGGTAATGCTCCAGATTTAACATATCCATCAGGATTTTTTGACAGGGATGCAACAAATAAGATTGGAGGAGCTCATATCTTTCTGTTGATTAGTCATTCTCACTTTTTTTGTATCAATATGGGTTATGGGCTCAACACCAACACCAGAGCGGAACTATTGGCACTAAGGGATCTACTGCACATTGCTAAAGAGATTGGCATCCCCACTCTCCATGTGTATGGGGACTCATCTATCATTATAAAATGGCCAAATGATAAGGAAACTCTATCTTCCCTTGAACTGGATTCCT
Source organism: Pseudotsuga menziesii (assembly GCA_001517045.1). Taxonomy (NCBI): domain Eukaryota; kingdom Viridiplantae; phylum Streptophyta; class Pinopsida; order Pinales; family Pinaceae; genus Pseudotsuga; species Pseudotsuga menziesii. The sequence continues at coordinate 119,399 of LPNX010977093.1, read as the reverse complement.
AGTGTGATAACATTGAGGGACTAAAGGCCAGCTTTCACATGTTAGAATTTCATCATGTCTATAGAGAACACAATAAGAGAGCAAACCGTTTATCCAAGGAAGCGCTCCCCATGGATTCTGACCTTCTTTCCTTCATTGAATATTATGAAGGAATAGCTATTGGGGAATATAAGCTTCAACTCTTCTAGAACAGAGCTTGTGCATCCTACTCTTCAACCATTTTGGTTATTATATTTCAAGTATGGATGACTGAGTTTTTAGAGTATCATTTTGGATACTTAAGGTCGACATTGTTCACCTCTGAGGGTTTTGATATTAGTACTCTTCCTCGAGCACCTCCTTAGATAAACTGAACTGGGCTCTATATGTCTCCTCTTTTGACATGTTTTGATTGATCTCACTTGTAAAAGCTGGTTGGTGGCTGGGTTCTTCAGTGATCCTTGACTGATACTTCTAATCTTGCATTGTATGCTCTTATGAACCATATTTTGGTTCGGCTCTAATATGATATATTAATATCACTATGATGTAACTAGTTACCTTTGATTCAATTTTGAATATCAAGGAACAACTATTTTTCCTTTGGAAAAAAAAACATAACCCTGGAAGGCATGTTTCACCACATTCAGACATGTCTTTAGGACTCAACCAATATATATATTTATTTCTGAGTTCTTATTCTCTTTCCAAGCACTCATTATCTCTCGTGCCCTCTTATGTTTCGCCTCATACATTTGATGGTAAGATGCATACCTTACATGGCATATAAGATCTCATGAATTTAATTCTTAAGCATGGAAGAATATTAATCCAAATTCGATTGCCTTGTTGTGAACATGGTTTCAATTCAGAATTCACATACGCCAACACAGTTCCAAAAGTTTATAGTATGAAATTCTCATTAAAATGAACAACCACATTCGAGATCATCAAATACTTTTATTTTTTTAAATGCAAGCACAATAACACTTAATTATGTTTCTATGTTTATGCTTATGCACATTATTAGTATTATTCTTCTTTCTTTGCACAAATCTTACATATTTTTACTACAAGTTCATAATAAAAGTAGAAGATGTATCTAAATAATTTATACTTTATTACCATTACTCTTCTTCTTTTGCATAATTTTTTTTATAAATTTACTTAGCAGAACAACTCTTTCTTAAAGAAAATAAAACAAATTTTTGGTATAAGTTTATAAGTTCATAATAAAAGTAGAAGACATATCCGAATAATCTTTGATTTTACTTTTTTTAGAACAACATTCCTCCCAACGGTAGATAAGGGAATTTTGTTGCTCCAATCACCCCTACGTCTAAATGGTGACACTATAGGTAGAAAACAACTCTTCAGTTTCACTTCCAACACTTTTATGTTCTCCTTTTTACAACAATTGTTCAATAATGCAGTTTGTTGCTCCAATCACCCCTACGCCTAAATGGCGACACTATAGGGACAAAACAGCTCCTCAGTTTCACTTCCAACTTTTTTGTGCTCTTCTTTACAACAATTGTTCAATAATGCACATAATAAAAAAAACTATGCCTACCCACAACAAGTTCATACCAGAGATTTCTATTTTCTGGTTAATCATCTACTCAACAGATGCCATTCATCAAAGTAAGCTCTTAGTCAATTATTACTCAGGTTTTCATTAAGAATTAAATGGCAGGGAATAGGCAGCTCTGTTGCTCATTATTCTTGTTATTTAAGAAATTTACTGAGAACTTCTCACCTGTCTGAACCACCATCAAAATTTATTGTCAAGTACGAACTTAATTGCTCTACTAATTGTTTCTTTGACTATGATCACCATTACAAAGAAAGAGAGAAACCAACTTTTATATGACAAGTAGAATGACATTAAGTATGCTCATAAATCGAAGCGACTGTAGCAGACAATTAATGTCCAACCATGTATAAATGAAATTATCCCTCAGGAAAAGTTGTAGTAACCCAAAATCTATATTCTCCTCGACTTTCAAATTTTAACAATCTACTGTTAGTAATTAGTAAATTAATTGCAATCAGACTAGGTATGTGTTCTATTTTTATGAAAACTTGGATATCAACGTAGTTAAGATTGCATTTGATGAAAAATCATATGCATAGGACGCGATTTCAACATTTGTGTGCTATTGGGTTAGAAGTGGATTTTGGTAATTTTTAATTGCTTATTAGTGGGCATGGTTTCGAATCTCATGGACTTGATTTCATCTATTCGCATGTAAGAGATGAAAATGTTATCCTCGTCATAAATGTAAGATGCTCCGTGAAATGGGACTGTCTGGACCATGATATGAAGTTGTGATACTTACCGTCATAGAGGGCCAAAGGACTTGAGGAATGTCTTGCTTTAATATTGCTTCCCCATAATAGGGTAAATGTTGGGTTTTCAACGATTTCTAAGATGGTGAGGGATATCATCGTTGAGTATGAGGGGGATTGAATAGGTAATAGCGCTAGATTTTAGGAAATAAAACTAGATTCGGGTTTTAAGTTGTGGAAAAAATGAATATATGTAATTTTAGTTTTTTAATTTAATTAATCAAATCGACATTAGATGAGAGGGATGGCAAACATGATGATTGTTATGCATCACACCTTGTAGTTTCGATGAGTGCATTATATATATGTAATTTATGTAATTACACTTTCACATTTTTAGTGATTAGTTTCACATCAAATCCACTCCCGCATATGGGTGTTGCATTATTAACATAATTATTGTAATTATCAAATTGGCCATCGTTCCCCACCCTGCTCGTTTTCAGCCTAATACTCAGCTAGTGTGATGCCCAAAATGAATGAAGAATTTATTTGAGTTTTGTGGCGGCATGTGTGGAATGATATAAGGACAGTCTATACTTTGATTCTAAGTCACAAGCCTCTCACAAGGAGGATTATGATCCACAAGCTTCAAAATATTTACATTGGCGACAAAGGATGATCATTGACAGATCTAAAGAAGCCTCCTGAAGACCTAGAAATGGAGCTATAGCTATGTTTTTAGGCGGATGACCATCATCAAATATAAAAAAGAGGTTATTGTGGAGGTAAAGCCACGTTTTGAAACTGATCACCGCATTTGTCATTTTTAATATAATATAATTAATATTAATACTCAGCTAATGTGATTATTATGTCTTATAATTTGAAGTGTTGTCCATAAATATATATATCTTGTTTCTATATTTCAATTTTTTTTTGTTAGTTAGATTTCTCAATTTTAATAGTTTTTTTTTGGAGGCAAGCGTTGCTATTATGTTTGTTTGTTCTATTTCTTAGTTTCAATGGTTGATGGGAACAACTCTGAATCAACTAAAGACAACATCAACATTGATGGTAATAACAACAACAACCCTAATTCGATTTCTTGATTTCAAATATTCTTACTTTGTTAACTAGTTTCTCATTTTCGATATCTATTAATTTGGAATATTGTTGAATTTTAAAAGTTTTCTATAAGTGAGTTAGATTTTTGAATTTCAATGACCGACGACAACAGTTTCAAATCAACTTAACATAACAATAACACTAACATTGGTGGTAATTACAGAATAATGAGGAAAATGTTAAGGGGGGATGCTAAGGTGTCGACAGAAGCCGGGGAGTTGATGCAACAATGCGTGATGGAGTCTATAAGGTTTATCATCAGACAAGGGCATGAAAAGTGCATCTTGGAGAGCCATAAGATTATTGTGTCGAATGATTTGTTGGCGGGAAATATAATTTGTTGGGTACATGGACTGCATCACTCCTCTGCGTTGGTGTTTAAGAAATACAGGGAACGAGAGCTTAGAGAGAAAGTTGCTCCTTCAAGGGTCATGTTGTCTTTAATCAACCTCATTCCAACCGCCACAGTTTCTCTCCGTTCGAGTTTCTCAATAGCCAGAATGCACCAGAAAGCTCTAATTCTCAAAAATTAGTACAACAGGAAAAGATGTAATAGGGGATGTATGAATTTTTTGTGAAAAATACTCTATGTTCAAGATGCTTCTTCTGCTTTTTACCATCCATTTCCATCCACCTTCATTTGAATATTTTTGTCTTAATGGAGTACAACCATGCATTTTAAAAGAAAATGATGTATGACTTTTGTGTGAACAATACTCTTTGTCCAAGATGATTCTTGGGCTATATTGTTTAGTATACCATCGATCGCCATCCATTCATACTTACTAAACTTTGAATGGTATAAAAATGGTCCCTAAGACTCTTATTCATTTGAATATTTCTATTTTAATGGAGTACAACCATGCATTTTAAAAGCAAGTCTATGTTAGGTTCACGTCCATGCATTTAAGTGGTCAAACAAACTTAATTTTTATCCACATTGACATACCAAGTTAAATTGACAAAATTTCTTAACTTTTAGTATAAATTGTGAGATAAAAGAAAATTGCTTTATTTTGTCATAGTAAGAGAATAATTTCTTTCACCAAATCATTGTTCCCTCGTTGTAAAATCTATTACAAATCACTTCCCTGGGAATTGTTTTCAAAGTTGCAAATATATTGTCATAAAATTGATGAACAAAGATTTCATATATATATATATATATATATATTAAAGAAAATTATAAATAATAGTTTTTAAATTTTTAAGAAAATATAATTAATAAAACAATTTAATTCTTATATTAATAAAAAATATAATATACTATATGCATTTTAAGAAAAAACAAACATAGATATGATGTTAAACTATTATTCAAATTGAAGTTAATTCTGCTATTAAAAATACTTTGTTTATTTTAGGCCAACGAAATTAAAATGTATATAGAACTAGTGTTTGTTTATCACATTAATAAAATTAGTTGTCAAATAGATCTAAGTTATCTCATGAAGCTTTGATGGTCCAATTTAACTTTTAAACTATTATTATATAGATTCATATCAAGTGCAAAAAATAACTCCTTCAACAACTGTTTCCCTTGCAAAAACTTCTCTTCATTGCTAACCACAAAGCTGCCACCACGTGGCTCTTGTTAAAAATAATTTTGCATATTTTTAACAACTTAAATAAAACAAATTTTTAAAAATTATTATAATATTGAGAAATCATTTTTTTTAACATTTGTTAATTTGAAAATGTTTTAATTAATAATATTTAAATTTTATGTTTAATTAATAATATTTAAAATTTAAAGATTTTGATATTAAAAAAATATATATATATATCACGCAATTAATAATAATATTTTGATTTTGATATATATATCACACAATTCAAAACTATTACAAAATTAAATCGGTCCTCCGAATTCTACTCAATTAATTAAAAGCAATACACCTTTTCCTATTCTCCTTATAGAGGTGGGTCTTTCCTCCATCGAGAGCATTGATATGACTAGGTACCTGATGTACAAGCATAATATAAATAACATGTGAAACAATAAACTTCCTAAAATTGCTTAAAACTCAAGTCAAAACCAACTATGCCTCAAGCCGTGTTGGTGTAAAGATACCATGGCTTGGTTAAACCATTGGGGCATTAATGAAAACGACATTTTGCAAAACATTGACAATGTAAAAAATATTATTACTTTTAAGTTTAAAGAGAAATTATGGTGTGAGGAAAATTTACCGGTTAAGAGAAAATTAAGATGCTATAAGTTGATCATTAATCCTAACTCGGAAGATGAGAAGTATCTCTCGGTAGTAACTAGCTCACGGAAGAAAATTAATATTATCGAGATTAGAACGAACTATATGAACTCCATAGCAAAACAGGGCGTTGGTCTATTCCTAAAACTCCATGGGCGGAAATGGTTTGCCATCTGTGTGAGTCTATGAGCATTGATGATGAAAATCACTTTCTCTTATAGTGCCTTGCTTACACCCATATCCGAGTTTCATAGTATTTGTTACAATACAAACCTTTATAACCTCCTAATTTGCCAAAACTATAGTGAGCTTGGAAAGCTTCTTTGCAAGCTTTTTGAGCACATGAACAAGATTTTAAAATAAACCAAGTATTTTCCTTCTTAAGGTCCGATATACCAAAGTTGGTCTTAATGGGCGTTAATCATCATCATCATCATCATAATAAAGCTTAATGTAAATGGTTTATTTAATAGATTAACTTTTGAATTTGCAAAATAAAAATTCAAAACTTAAGTTAAATTGTTTATTTAACATTTTTTTAATTTATTATAATATGAATATAGATAAATATATTATTTAAGAAAATATTAATAAATTAATTAATAAATAAACAAATTTATTTTTATCTATGTAAAATTATTTATAAATGGAATATAAATTATATATAAAAAAATTAATTTCATTTTATTGACGAGAATTTTGATCATAAAATTTTTATTTAAAAAATATTAATCAATAAACATTTTATTGGAAAATAATTATTTATTATCCAATTTTTTTTTTTAAACTTTATTAAAATTTGAGTACAAATTTTTTATTATAATAATAATTATAAATTAAATTTGTGATTAAGTTATATTAGTTCTTAAAACTCCTCAATTTTTGAATAAATACTCCTTTCATTATGAGAAGAACAAAATGATTATGATTTTCATAATAATATAATATCCACACTGCAAAAATTAAAATTTTCAAAAAAAAATAACATAATTAAACTCTATAATGAATGAGAAAAGTCAAATAATTTAATTTTTTCTTATAAAAATAGAATGTCTAAAAAACCATTAAAATTTTTATAATTATGTTGAAGGCGTTTTTTCTATGAAGATGTAGTCTCAAAAGATTTTTTGACATGACTAAATTCTAAATTTCTATATAAAAATACATTTTTTCCATAAAAGAGAAACAAAACATCGAAAAGTGAAAGGTGAGAAATTGACATGAGAGGACCTAGTACAGCATACCAGTGGTCTGAATTCTCACTCTAGAACACCTTTAATGTTCTAAATTCTCCATAATCAACGGATGAAGAATATAGTACTGAATATATTCCCATGAAAGAATAGGGTCCACAAGTCATTTCATAGCTACCGTTTGATGAACTAAGTGGTTTTCATGTTGAGTAACTTTGTGCACATCTTAGTTTTCAAATCTCTCAACAATTTACCTTCTTTCAAATGATTAACAACTACCTTTTTGGAATCTTTCTTCGTTTCTTTATGTCAAATAAAATAAAATAAAAATAAAAATAATATGGTTAAATATAATATAAATCACATTCATTATGCTCTCTACTTCTCCACCTTTAAGGTAACAATTGCTTTGTTAATGACGTGGGATCCCGTATGGTGGGGAAGGTGGTTTTCACCCAGCCCACCAGGGATCAAATCCCACCGAGACTTGGCCCGCTGTGATAAGGCTCGAAGGGTAGACGCCCCCTGGATAGACTACCGCCTCTTCTGGATTGGAGTCGGGACGTCTCGGCCCTTGCTAAGTCACAAGTTTCTGGTATATCTGGCTTGCGGGCTGTTGGATATACCTGGGGTTTATAGTGGCAGCCGACGGTTTTGAACCTGGGCCTCGCCTAGGTAATCCCGACGAGTTACCGATTTCCCTAACCTAAAAAAAAATTGCTTTGTAACTTATGAATACTTCTCATGGGAAATCCGTGTAGGGCTGTTGGTTGGGGCGATAGGTTTGATTTTCAGCACACTGCACAATTTTTGTCTCCTGGATATGTATGATTGTTGGGCAGGTTTGATTTGGAGATGTCATGTTTTAGGTTGTCTCTTTTTTGGGGGAATTTTCTGCTCCTCTGGGTGGTAGATCTGCTACTTGCTTATTCTAATTTGTGAGGTTGTTTTTGGCTGTATGTATGACGGAGCATATATTTTAATATGTATGACAATGCCCCAGTAGTCGGGATGTATATCTAATGTCCTTTACTTCACTATTGAATAACAAGATCAGGCTTTTTTCTTCCGAAAAGAAAAACTCTAATTAAAGCTAACGCCATAATTATACTTAAAAAACTTAAAAGATACTTCTTTCCAAATTCAAAAGTCCAAAGTCCATATTGACTTTTAATATTGATTTATGTAAAAAATGAGATTTATACATTGCAATTTTCTATGCAAAAATTAATTTACTTTATCCATTATTCAGAGTCTTTTCCATTTTGTTATATAAAGGTGGGTGTATGTATATTATTTAACAATTTTTGTATATTAAATTCGTATATCGTATAAATAGTCAATGATATAGATACTTGCTTGAAATTTAAATGTTGTAATCTTGGATGAAATACTAAGACTTTATTAATTAATCAAGTAATATTAAATAGGTATACAATGTTTTAATATTATAAAAGCATGCACACAAGCCAGACTCAACGTAGTTTTTAAATATTTTTTAGATTTTCAAATATTTATTTTCTCTATGGTTAGTAGAATATCAATTCCACATTAGAATACCAATTCTACATTGTGAATAAATATCTACTTTAATATAATTATAATGTAGAATAAATATTTACTTTAATATAATAATAATAATAAAGACCAATTTTATAGTAGAAATATTTAATTTAATATAATAATAATAGTAAATACCAATTTTATATTGTGAAATAAATATCTAATTTAATATAATAATAATAATAATATTTTATATTTTAATTTAATATTAGTAGAGAGTGTCGCTATGGGGATTTCTTTGATTTATTTTTTAGTTTTTCAAATATTTATTTTCTCTAAAGAATATCAATTCCACATTAGAATACCAATTCTACATTGTGAATAAATATGTACTTTAATATAATAATAATAATAAATACCAATTTTATAGTAGAAATATTTAATTTAATATAATAATAATAGTAAATACCAATTTTATATTGTGAAATAAATATTTAATTTAATATTATAATAATAATAATAACATTTTATATTTTAATTTAATATTAGTACTATATAAATAATTGAGAGTGCCGTTGTGGGGATTTCTTTGATTTTGATGGAAATTGAGTGTTAAATATAGCATCTTAATATTATATAAATAATTAGGATTGTATGTGTGGGGAATTTTTTTTAAAGAAAACCAAGTATTAAATATAGTTTGGAGATTAGGCATTGCCTCAAACAATGAGGAGGCATTAATGTGTTACTCGATTATAACATTTTTAACATCATCATCTTTAGAGACAACCCTCATCATTTACTCATCACTATTGGTAATATTTTTGAAGGAATTAAGAGCAACAAAGATTACCCAAAGAGAAATTTCTCTATGTAAATTATTCACATCAATGTCTTTCTTTTATGTCAAGCATGAGCTCAACAAAGAGGTAGAATGCATGGAAAATAAAGGTGCTCCCTACTTAAAGGAATATTGGTTTCAAAGGATGGTAGGGGATGAGAGCATCCCCTCTCCCCCTATTGTAATCATGGTCTTGAAATTGATGCATCAATTTTAGGAGGTCACTCTTAATGTCATTCCAGGGAGTTGCCTTCCCCAACCACCTAACACCTCATTTCCATGTAGAGAACATAAGCAATAAAGCACCCATGGTAACAATCTCTTGATCAAGAAGACAATGATTCTCTCAATGAGGTTTCTAGTGAAGACATGACTTATGCAGAGTAAAGGGGTCTCAATAAAGTCACCTTGTTGGAGCACTCCACTCCCACCTAAAGCTTGAGATAGTATGTTTATTACGTGTGCACATCTGTCCCATGATTTCTCCACTCCTTGTATCTTCGATAATGGCTCATAAGAGAATTTGATTGCCAAATCCATCATCAACAAACTACATTTTCTACTTGACCCTCATCCTCATCCTTATGCACCTATATGGAACGACCATGTTTCCTCTTCTCATATTACACACACACATGCACCATCTCATTTTTTTTTGCTCCTTATAAATTTGTGGATACAATCACTTTTGATGTGGTTGATATGGATTGATGTGGTTGATATGGATTGATGTGGTATGTTGGTCGATCAACCTTATTAGTATGATCAAAAGGCCCAATATGATGCCTTAAACAACACTTACTTACTACATAAAGATAACACTAAGTATCTTATCTTCAATACACTTAAGCTAGCACATCAAGTTGATCATATAATTACGAATCATTCTTTAACCTTTACTTGGTAACATTATCCACAACAACATTATATTCCATATTTGCAGTCTCAAGTCCATTCAAAGGGCTATTGTACACCTCCTCCTTTATCATTTGCTTTGTTTTTTCATTGACCTTAGTTGCCTAAAGACCATCTCGAGAGGACAATCTACAAAATTTAGAGTACCTTACTTACACAGATCTCTCATTTCTTGAAAATTCATATTTGATGGTATCTTTTCGTTAGTTCACAACCTAATTCAATATCTTTCATCACCTAAAGCATCCTTCAAATTCTTAATGATTTTAAGATCCATGATGTTGTCAACTCATATCATGAATCGACATTGAAATTATATTATTCCCACAACCCTAACCAACAATCCTAGAAATTATATTATCCCATGATCTCAACTTTTGATTGTTGCAAATCAAGTTTACAACATGAAGAGTTACCAAACTCAATAGGAATCCTTCACTTCCTACATTGTTTCTAAGCAAGGTTAGGTACCACATCGGGTTTGTTATATTTCTCCACACCATGTGCATCAATATTTCACCTCTCTCTTGAAATCAATGGAGGCTAATGGCTATATTGTTGGGAGGAATGATAAGTATTATTAGTGGACAACATACAATAGTTTTCTTCGTTCTTTTTTTCCTCATATTAACTTTTATGGGAGATTGTTATTTATTATTAACGCCTTGTTAGTTTCCTATTCTCATGGCTAGTTGAGATCCTATCTCTAACTATATTTATTATTGTATTTTGGTGGCTAGTTCTTGCAATCATGTCTCCTAGTTTGCTGAGGTGTTTTTTCTTGATGTAACGTTATACAATCTTGTGCTTTCTTAATTAAAAATCAATCAAAGATTTTGTTTCAAACTTCTTGTGTAGAACTATGCTCATGAGATGGATTTCCCACATCAACTTAATCGCTCATCGCTCACATTAGTCTAGTTGATCCCTCTTTGTATGAAGCTGCAAATCTTATCCAAGGATTAATCCCTATCGCATTGAGCCTATGAAGTAGAGTTGGAATTATGATGTATAAAAAGGGAGGTGAGTTATCTTCCCATTCTTATTTGGCCTTGAAGAGTTGTTTTGTTTTCACCCACCTTAAGGAGAGGTAGAAGCAAATTCACCAATTTATGTTTATAAAGAATCCAAGTTGGGAGAAATTATGTTGCACAACTATTGTTGTTGTTTTTTGTGCATTGAAATCAACGAGTTTATGAAATGTTTGGACCACTATACAAAATATATTGAGTAAAAAGTGTTCTTATCCAACATGGAAACTCTTGAGGGGGAAATGAGCATAAAGCATTCGTACAAAAAATCTTTGGAGAAAATCAAGTTAGTGACCAAAACATGGTGGAAGCTAGGAGGTATGTCCTGGGCCTCCAGGAAGGAGAAAAGGAGCTAGTTCCTTTTTATTTTTATTTTCATGCATTGTAGATAATAGGCACAATTTTCTATGACCTACCCCCGCTTATGACCTTCTTTATTGTTTAGACGATCAAACTCTTGACTATGACCCAGATTGAAAGCTAATCCACTTTTCTTAAATAAATTAAAGATAGCTTAGTATCCCTAGTGGACATTTCTATTGCTTCGCCTCCCCCTCACACGCCTTAATTTCTATTTGTTTATGTTTTCATGTTGAATTCTCTTTCAGTTACACCAATTTATAAAAGTATATACTTTTCTTCAGATTATAAAAATATATACTCACAACACTAGAAGCATGTATCTAAATTGGTTTTGAACTTAGTTTACATTGTCTCCTTTAATGATTTCCATTTAAAATGTAGCTATAAACAAATTTCGTCGTAACTCTTGTTTCCAATATTAAAAGTCATTATATAGAGAGAGGGGGGTGTAGATACCCTACTCCTCAAAATTTGAACATATAACCTTTTATAAGGAAAAACATATTCTTAATCATTAAACCTACTTAAACTATATATATAATAAAAATAAAAATTAAAACAATATTATACATATTTTTAAGTTTATCAATTGTACTTGAGTATTGTCCTTGTAACGAGGAGATGGAATCGAAAGTTGGTGGTTTCAATCATTACTAGAACGTCATCATGAAGCCTTTGTGTGCAAGGAAACGTATGGAACATGGATTGCATTATGAGGATTTATTTTATTTTTTAAAAGGGAAAAATATAATATAAGGGTGAATTTCGCATGTTTAACACTCACTCATATGGTTTTATTGAAATTTTTAAATATATTTAATATTTAATATTTAATATTTTTTAATATATTTATTTTTGTTTTAAATTAAAAAATAACAATATCATTATTATTTAATTATGTGTAATTTTTTCAATATCATTTTTTTATAATTTTTAGACATTTTTCTTTAGTTTAAGAGAAATGAAGAGAGTCGAGTTTGCGACCTCCCTTATATTACGGGAGAGATGTCACATCTGACTCATGACCATTTGAACTAATCCTTGAAGCTATAATAAGGTTGAGTAATTTATAAACATTAATATTAAATTAACTTAATTCGTATTTGTGTTTAAGGGGTAGTAAGTGTGGGGGTCATCATTGATCCCAAAGGAACATATAAATCACCTTTGCATGGGGATCAGGAACAACAAAAAACAAATAGGCATAGGCTTATGCTCTTCCACAAGGAATCAAGGTTGCATCCTCGTTAGACATAAGAAAACTAATGGTTTTAAGGACTCTTCAATCATAATGGTCATATGAATAACAATTCACCGCCAAAGGATAACAAACTTTCCTGAATCATTGACATAATAAGGAGAGAAAGTCATGGTTTTGATGAGATTCAATATCTTTGTATCCTTGGGACTTTAAATAATGAGATTGACCTCCTCACCAACCATGATTCAAGATTAGAAGAAGAAAACTTATGAAAAATGGGGAGATTGCATTCACTCCCATCCCTTAAGTCCTCAGTATATCTCACTTGCATGTTAATCCCAACTATAGATAAGCCACGTTGCATAAATATTAACTCACTTAAGGGAAGAAGGAATGATACATTCAAAAGTGTCTTGGCTCCACACATGCTTCTATTAATGTATCAATCAAGTTTTGAAGCCATGGTTCTCATGTTCATGGGAGAGCATGGGATATTGACAATAACATTTAGGCCCAATACTTGAACTAGTTTAGGTGTTTGCCAAATCCATGTAAGCTTTACTTAGTCTTGGCTACATATTGCTATCAATTGTCTCTGGTTTTATGGATTGGGACATCATCTTGAAGCTATTCCAAGAATTATGGTTTTATGGATTGGGACCTCATCTTGAAGCTTGTCCAAGAATTATAGCTCTGTAATTTATCATTGTAGTGAGTCTTTTATGATTTCAATATTCCTAGGAGTGAGTTAAGGAGGATAGCCCCTAGGTTTTCATGCATAGAGTACTCCCTTGGTTATAATTTTATGAATTGGCAACTTGGGGTTGGGATATGGTTGGATGATATTCATCCAAGAGCTCTTATGAATTATTGTAAAGGAAATTGGTACAAGATTATTTGGATTTGGATCTACCTTTCTCCAAATTTAGGACCATGACACTTAGTGGAGACAAAGCCTCCTAAGGATAGGGGTTCTCCTTTGCAAGCTATCACTATTGTGTGAGATGTAACTTATGTTAGGACTCTAACCCCTATGGTATTGAGTGAAATATTCAAGATATTCAAAATATTTGAAGGTTTCTCCATCAACATGAGGATTTTATTAATAGGAACATAACCTCAATATTCTTTGTCATTACCAAAACTAATGAACTAGAGAATTGAAGGTTTCTCCATCAACATGAGGATTTTATTAATAGGAACATAACCTCAATATTCTTTGTCGTTACCAAAACTAATGAACTAGAGAATCAATTGGTCTCTCATAACATAATCATCATGAATATTTTTAGTCCATCAAAAGAAATATATTTAGGATTTAGAGGGGGAATGTGAAAGGATTAAAGATATGGTTACAACACTCAAACTTGACATCGAACTTGAACATTTCATTGGGATCCTTCCCTGTGGAATTCAAAGAAGAAGAAATAATTTACCAATTGTGAGAGGATATTGAAGTTGACAAACATGATTCACACCCCTTCAATCATGCATAGGATGATGGATTTGAGCAAATGCGAGGCTTCTCCTAAATATGTAATTGCCTATGTATAACACATGTATACTGTGTTTAAGAGTCTTTCTCATAGTCTATTCTATGAGCAAACTTATTTTAAGTTTTTTAAGCAATGTTATAGAAGCATATAGGCTATACTATGTTGCATAATTTTTTTTAAGTCTTATACATGCTCAAATTTTTTATTATCTAGTTGTTGACTTAGATACAATCTATTTTAATACAAATTTAAATAGTTTATATATATTATTTTTTTAATTAGTACTTTATACAATTCTCGTGAAATTCATTTTATACAAATTCTAGATTTTAAACTTATCAAAGTTTCGATATTTATATAATTATGGGGGAATGGAGCCAAAACGGTGCTTTGCGGCAACAGGATCGAAGGCAAAGGTTCGTGTAAGCAGCAGGGGCAGCCTTTTTTCAATTTTTTTCATTTTTAAGTTATAGATGGAGCGGAATGAGATGCACGAGCGAAGGACCAGAACTGGCAGATGAGACTAATCAAACATGTACAACGAGGAAAATTATTATGCTGAGGAGAGCGAAGGTTTTTTTGTTTTCTGCACAGGCATGGAGGTACAATCCACATAGACGAAGGCCATGGTGCAGGACGAAGTTTTTTCAGGGGCTGCACCACTAACGAAACCCGTGAACACCAATAATCATCCTAACGTAAGGCAGGAGGAGGAGCGTGCGAAGGCGCTACCAAACTTTCCAATGAAGCGTATAGGGATGCGGCTAATGAAGGGAATCCCAAAAATGATCGTAGGCAAATATATCAGTTTGGAACAGATACCCGACTACCTTACCCACACTCTAGTTAGACATTTTTGTGGCAAGGTGACGACTAGAGCGACTCTGGAGCGGTGGATTTAAGAAAACTGGGTAAGTGTCTTAGGTTACGAACTAGTGTTCTATACTCTCCCTAGAGGCTGGTTCCTTGTAAAAGTACACAGTATGGAGGATATCACCAAATTATTGGAGAAGAATTGGAGATGGGGACCATCTGGGATGATTTTGCAGAGATGGAAAGTTGATTTTAATGCTTACAGATCATCACACAATGTACAATAGATTTGTTTCATATTACCAGGCCTTCCTTTGGTGTTTTGGCAAACAAAGATCTTTGAAGCCATTGGGAATAAATTAGGGAAATTCATAGCCATGGAGGAAAATTGGGAGGAGAAGGTTGACCGTAGATGTGCCCAGATACTGGTTGAGATGGATATGAGGGATGGGTTGAATGAAGAACTCAAAATTGTGATGCATGGAAGTTTCTGGTGGCAGCGGCTAGACTATTGGAAGATCCCATCTAGATGTTTCAATTGTAGAAGATTTGGGAACTTACAAAAGGATTGTATGGTAAACATCATGAAACCCGTTTATAGGAAGGCCTGAGTAAGGAAGGAAAAGCTCATAGACTCCGCCCCCAATCAACCAAGAATAATGGAGGCTGAGAAGTTTAAAGGGAAAAAGTTAAGGGTATTAGAATCGCATGATGAGCAAGGTATAATGCAGGGTGGTGAGGGTAAAGGGGAACCATCAATAACAATAGAAGTACAAAATGAACCATGACCTCCATAGGGTGGCGATAATAAAGAGAAAGTGTTAGCGTAAATGGAAACAAAAGCTTAGAAAGATGAAGGTGAACACAAATGGACAAAAACTAAACTCTTACACTGTATAGGAAATGCGGAGGATCCCGATGTTTTTTCATCACAAAAGGATAAAGGTAAAAAAAAGCACACGCCTTTACCTTCCCTGCTTTTGCAAAAATTTATTGTTTCACCTTTAAAGGAACAAAATTTGAATGTCAATATTTCAAAATTTCCTCGCAAAAGGGAAGATATTAAATGAACTTACGATATTAGATCATGAAGTTCTTCAATAGACGAAGAGGTAGTTTCTTTAGGCGGATTGGCACTCAACCATGTTCAGAAACCAAAATTAGGCAGAAAGTCCTATCTTTCCAAGGCTCAAGTACAAGTAGCCTTAGACATCAAAGAAGTAAAACATGCTTCAATTAAACGGGCTCTTAGAGTATCGACCCAAGGAAGGGGTTCCTGATGCACCTACTATCCTTCAATACACGAGGGATGGGGGGGCCTAAAAAAAACCTCCCTAAAAAGGTTGATCAACAACTTAAAACCTACGGTATTAATGATCCAGGAAACAATGATGGAAGGGTATAAGGCAGAAGATTTAGTTAAAGAGATTTCCAAAGACTCGGACATGGAGAGTATTAATGTAGATGGGCACTCGGGAGGTTTAGTGACAGCATGGAGCGTATATTTACAATGAATTACAGTGACAAAAAATGATTCAGTTTTAGAAACAAAACTCAGAGATGGAGAGACAAGAATCAAATTCACAATTCTAAATGTGTATGGTCCTTTTCATTAGAGGAAATTTGGGGTCTAAAATGGGCCTTATAAGAAAACGTGCCAAAATAATTTTTTGTGAGTTGGAATTCAAGAACCAATAGAATCTCAATAAAATAAGTCAACCATAATGGTTGAATTGGCATATTTGTCATTAAAAAAAACTACTTTTTTTGTTCGTATTTTCGACATATCTCATTGTGTTTTT
The DNA here is from genome assembly GCA_001517045.1 of Pseudotsuga menziesii. Classification (NCBI taxonomy): domain Eukaryota; kingdom Viridiplantae; phylum Streptophyta; class Pinopsida; order Pinales; family Pinaceae; genus Pseudotsuga; species Pseudotsuga menziesii. The sequence goes on along the minus strand of LPNX010977093.1, from coordinate 102,629 downwards.
ACTCAAATTTCGATTGGGAGAGCTCGTTGGATGCGGAATTTGATTCCCCATCCAACGAGTACCCACACTGCATACTTTTGACGGACCCCGCTACCCCAAAAACAAGAAATACCTGAAAAAACGTGATGATGATATCATCATCACATTTTTTCAAGTATTTCTTGTTTTTGGGGTAGTGGGGTCCGCCAAAAGTATGCAGTGTGGGTACTCGTTGGATGTGGAATCAAATTCCGCATCCAACGAGCTCTCTCGATCGAAATTTGAGTAAAAACACAGGGAGATATGTCGAAAATACGAACACAAAAAGTAGTTTTTTTCTTTCTTCCTCCAAAATTAATTAATATTATTTTATTATTTTAATCATTATTTTATTATTTTAACTATTATTTTATTATTTTCCTTAGGAGGCCCATTTTAGACCCCAAAATTCCTCTAATGTATAATCCAAATGTTTTTTGGAATATTTCGGTCGCACTGGAGCAATGGATCAGGAAAATGTAATCTTGGGGGGTGATTTAAATTTAACCCTAACAATGGGAGAGGTATGGGGCAAGAATGCCATACAATATGCTCTGAGATCCTTCTTTTCAGACTTCTTGAAAAAAGGAAACTAGTGGATGTTTCTCCTCTAAAAATGGAACCTACATGGAGGAATAAAAGAGGAGGGGCTCATGCTATCTCCAAAAGACTAGACCATTTTTTGGTAGAAGAGAACCTACATAATGGAATTCTAACTCTAAAGTCCATAATAGAGATAGGGGGGATTCAGACCACAGACCAATTTCTTTAATAGTAAGTTCCCCAAACAAAAAACCCCCAACTCCTTTCAAATTTAACCCTTTATGGTTGAAGGAGGAGGATTATAGAGACAAAATTAAAAGTGCTTGGAAATCCATAGGGAGTTCACCAAATCATACTGCAATGCGACAATTCTTAGAAAACCTAACAAGGGAAAAAAACTCCACATATTGGGACAAGAACCACAAAGATTTCTCTCAGTAGGAGTTGAAAGAGGTGGAAAAAAGGATAGAGAGCTTATTCCAGGAAAATGAGAGAGGGGTCTTCAAAGCAGAGGAAACATAACTACTAAAACCGCTAGAAAATAAGAAGGAATTGCTGCTTGAAAACGAAGAGAAAATAATGTGTTTGAAGAGCAAGGCATTGTAGCTTGAGGCAAGAGATAAGAACACTAAATTTTTTCACAGGTTTTCCTCTCATAGAAAAAATATAAACACTGTATGTGAGATCAGGAATAGGCAAGCAATTGTGGTGAGATCCTTTGAGGATAAAGTAGAAGCAGGGGTGGATTTCTTCCAAAACATTTTCAAGAGCCAAAAGGTTTCCCAATTTAGGAAATCTTGGAAGTATTAGGGATTTTTCCTAGGCTGATAACTGAGGAAATGAATGAAGAACTCACCAAAGAAATTTCCGAGGAAGAGATAAGACATATCCTACACACTATCCAAAAAGGGAAAATCCCTGGGCCTGATGGCTTTACTGTGGAATTTTATCTTGGATTCTATGACCTTATGAAGAAGGACATTCTGGAGGTGGTAAAAGAATACCAAAGATCAGGTAAAGTCTTGGGCATGATAAATTCTACCTTTTTGACACTAATTCCAAAGAAGCAAAAATCCTAATTCTTTGATGATTTTAGACCGATTTCATGTTGCAGCATGATTTATAAAATAATAGCCAAGGTCATAGCATTGAGGATTAAACCAATTCTAAAAGAAATCATATATGAAGAGCAATTTGGTTTCTTTATAATAGGAAAATCCATGATGTTGGTTTCAAATATCTAGGTTTCGTTCTGAATCCCAACAGTTACTCTTATCAAGATCGGGTCTGGTTATACAAAAAATAGAGAGCAGAGTCACTAACTAGGATAATCATTTTCTTTCAATAGGAGGAAGGCTAGTGCTATTAAAGTTCATTTTGCAGAGCATTCCAGTGTACTAGGCATCAATAGCCTACATTCCCAAGGGCATCTGACAAAAATCAGAAAGAAATGTTTCTCTTTTCTGTGGACAACAAGCAAGCACGTTGCGGGAATCCCATTGGTAAAATGGAGGGTCATTGCTCTTCCAAAGGAATTAGGAGGTTGGGGAATAAAAAAATTGGATTTGTTTTTCAAAACCCTAGTTGCAAAAACCTTGTGGAGATTATTCCAAAATACGAGCTCACTCTAGGGAAGGATCATGTTGTCCAAATAGTACTCAAGATCAAGTAGATCAGAATGGATTAGGAATCTAGTCAAAACTCACAAGAATGGTTCAATTGGATGGAAAGCAATGATTTTGGCCTTTCCTCTAACCAAAAATTAGGTTGCCTAGAATATAGGCAATGATGAACAAATGAGACTAGGGGAAGACCCATGGGTTGGAGTAGGAGAAAAATTTATATTGTTACCACAGCTAGTCCAACATTAAGGTCACTGAGAATATTGACTTTAGTAGATGCACACTCAGATTATGCTTCAAAAGGCATGAGAAGTTGGAAAAACGCCCAAGATCTCGGTCTAACCGGTGCACATGCTATAGAGTGGAACAAATATCTCAATTTACTAGTTTCAAATGATGTACACCTGAGATTAGAGCCAGACAAGCTCATTTGGACCAAAAATACAAAAACATGGCAATACACAACGAAGCGTGGATATGAAGTAGCAATCAAAGAGAAACCAAATTCAGAGAAAAAATGGTGGTGGAGCAGGTTATGTCAAATTCAAAGTCCACTAAAGAACATTATCACAATGTGGCTGGCACTATCAAACAAATTATTAACCTAGGAAATGATGAAGAAGAAAGGTTTTGAGGGCCGAGGAATTTGTTCATTGTGCAAAATGAATGAAGATACGAACTTACATTTGTTCCCTTTTTGTCCATATGTAGGAAGGGTATGGACAGTTGTGACACCGAATATTTCAATCAGAGGAACACATGTAATCTCAATTGCAACGTTGGAAGAGCGCACTCATGCATGGTGGCAGGACGAAGCATTAGGTTCTTTTGAAGCTTTCCCAATTCTTTTTGTATACAACATTTGGGAGGCACGAAATAGAACCATTTTCAAGAATTTGTGGGTATCCCCTGATCTCACCATCACGTTGCTAATGAACAAGATTCAAGAGCATAAACCTAGCTCAGTTCCAGTTAAGAGAAGAAATATCATAGCACCTATCATAAACAAGGATACATCATGGGCTTACTTCGATGGAGCAAGCCAAGGAGAGCCTCCTCTTGGAGGTACTAGAGAAATCATCCATTTTTCTGTAGGGAAAAAAATCCATATCAAATATTCCTTGGTCAAGCAACTAACAACAAGCCAGATCTTGCAGCTTTATGGGCAATTTTGAAAATGGCACAAAATAGACAAATTCAGAATATCCAGATATATGGTGACTCAAAAATGGTTATAGATTGGGCAGATGTAAGAAATAACATCAGAGCACCACATCTCGAGCATCTTCTAGCTAAAATCTAGAACTTGAAGGCTCAAGTTGGGAGGATAGTCTTCGCTCATATATACAGAGAATTGAATGAAGAAGCAAATACCCTTTCTAAACAGGCTCTTGATTTTTAGCCAGGGATGATGGAAATTGGAGAAGTCATGAATGGGCTCTCAGCCCTTCACTATGAATCAATCTAAACAGTATTAGATTCAAGAAGATGTAAAAGCAAAACGTAAGAACGAGAGGTTAGATCATAAGAGGCACAGGGAGAATTTTTTTTTGAAGAAAAATAATTTTCTCATTTTTTATGAAAGCCATAATAGCTGAACTTTATGTAAGCTCGTTAAACCAGTTCACATTTATTCGATGAATAAAAGTTTTTTTCTTGGAAATATGTATATATATATATAATTTCAATAATCAAAATTATTTTATAATCATTAATATGAAATTAAATTAATTATAATTTAGTTTTAATTAATGTTTTATATAAATTCTATCGAATTCAAGTTTGAACTTAAGCTATTAACTTCGCATTGCTTTATCTCAACTACTAGATCATAGCCCAATTTAGAATTTTAAAAGAGATAAAGCTTTTTGAATGATAATCTTATTCTAATTTTATTTCATACTTTAGTTATATCGAAGTAATTATAATGTTTTGTTCTTTTAATATTGTATATATATTTTGTTAAATTCATTTTCTATAATTCAAAACTTTAAACTTATTAAAATTTAAAGTTAACTTATTAGCATCGCATTATTCCATCTCAACACTCAATAAATCATAAAATTTTAAAACTAGAATTTGCACCAAGAGGTGCAAAGAAATGTCGAGAGGGTAAAAATATTGTGTTTTTTTGTAACTGAATCTTTTTGACTTAGTTTGGAAGACTGGAAATTACTATTTAATACTAGTTATTTTTGAGATTTTACCTCGAGACATTTATGACTAAATTTGATTTTCGGAATAAATGTAAACTTTTTTTCCAAGTTGTGTTTCCTGATTGCGATTTCCAATTTTCGGAATTGGGAAGCGGAAATGCATTTGTTGTATGTTTGCTAAAGTTTGTTTTATATTTGGATCATGAAATCTTATAATTTTCAACAAGGAAATGTCCTTTCCGATTTCAGTTTTGTTAAAATGGTACGTTGTTTACCCAATTTTCGATTTCAAACTGTTCGCTTTTCGGATATTGCTGAGATTGCTTTCGATTTATTTTGTATCTACTTTGCCGATTTTGGAGAATTGGAAATTGGAACTTTCACCTTATGTAAAATTGAAGGTCTCGTTGTCATCCTATTAGTTCTATATAAGTCAACAATGGTAATAAATATTTTTTTAATAATTTTAATAAAAATCATATAAGAAGATGCGAAAAAGTATAGATATGTGACTATGTTTGAATAAACAAAATGACAGGACAAGTCCCAAAATCACAAGATAACTTAAAGAACAGGGTGGCATTTGAATATGGCCAAACATTGCTGAATATTTAAATCTAAAGTGATGCCATTGACTCATTCAACTTAAATTAAATTACAGAAATTAGGGTTTTATGCAAATCGCGATTATAAAAAACTCAAGAACAATCTGTTCAGAACAAAATATACACACACAAGGGATCGAATCGGTTGCATGGGCACTATCAATTTTCGGTTTTGATTGCGGATTGTAAGTATCCCTTGCTCTCTCTCTCTCTCTCTCTCTCTCTCTCTCTCCGTCCCTTTTCTTCCACCTCTCTCTCTCTCTCTCTCTCTCTCTCCCTCGCCCCCCTTATTTCATTAATATTTTTAAATTTAATTTAATTTTTTAATTTGTTAACACCGTTGAAGAATATGCTTTGATACAATTTGACAATCACATTTAAAAAAAAAAGGGGCAAAGGACAATACTTTGTTTTCACTAACTCTGCAAATTATTTGTTTATCTAAAATTTTTAAGGTTTATTATTAATTTATTTTATTTTTATATAATATTTAAAAAAATATTCAAATTTTTTTTAATTAAAATTTAACTCCAAACCATTATCATAACAACTCTCCATTTCAACTACTCCACATGGATTACTATTAAAATATAAAATATCGCTTTATGTCAAAAATGAAATCTATATCACTTTATTACATACAAAGCATATTTTTAAGAAAAAATGAAATCTATAAAACTTTATCAATGAAAATGCTCACTTTATTCTTCTTTATCTATGTTTTTTTAACAGAAACTATAAAAGGTTTTATATAAAACAGGTTGTGCACAGCCATACATTACAGAAAAGAAGCGGATACTGAGAGTTCTTGCAATTCAAAAAAGGAGGAAACAAAACTAGTCCAAAAGGATGACCAAAGAACTCCACACAGAGTTTTTATATAACTTCTAAGGCCTGAGGTAGTGTATACCCTAATAAACTACTGATTAAGAAATAGACCAAAAAACATGAACTATTAAAACTATTAAAGATTACCTGGGTGCTTCATGGGTTGGACAACCGATTCCTCCTCCATAGGGTGGGCTACTGCTGCTGGAGTTTCAAGAGCCTTACTGCCTTGATTCATGCTTACCAAACCCTGGAGGTCTTCTTGAATTCTGTCCACCTTGCCCATGATTTCCCTAAGGTTGCTTTCAATATCATTGATACTAGAGTCATGATTACTTATCTGATATGAGGTGTAGCTGACCACTTCCCCCATATTTTTCACCTCTTGGGCAATTTCCTTGTTGTCCATAATGCTAATGGCCATCATTTCATACAAACGTCTGAGATTTTTCTTTAAGTCTGCTAGCCCAACATTCTCATTTGCTTGGTCCATTCTTCCTTATTGGAGAGAAATTGTTATTCTGGTGAAATTGCTGTGGAGAGCCCAAACTACACCTACAAACTCTTGGGCCTGTTCGTCAACAGAGAAACGACCAAGAATCGATTTAAGAGTGTTGAGTTCCTGCAGGGGGGAGTCATGATCTTTCTTGCTTCGACATGAGAGAGTGCCGACCGCACCTTCTTTCCACCCTGAACAATTGCAACCCAGAATCAAGTTGTTGCCTGTTTTAAAGGACTGGTCATCAATGGAGAGGCTGAGCCTAGAACCAGAGTTCAAAAACCATAGAGAAACACCAGTTTGTGAAGAGCATAAGCAGGTGAAGAAAGCGGTGAGAGCCAGCCTTTCTTTTACAAATACCCTGGTGAGAGGCAGAGACTCCCACAGGATCTCCTACAAAATGCCCTTGTCAACCCCTGTAATAATATCCAGCAGAATCCTCTCCAGAGAAATCACATAATGAACGGAATGCACACCATTTCCAAGAGGAGAATGAGGGTGAGGAAGGCTTCGGGGGGAAGACATATTGGGGAGGACGAAAAGACTCGGAGCGTGCGAGTTGCAGGAGCAATTAAGACGAGGGAGATGAATAATAAAACCTTCAAGGATTGAGGAATGGTCAGTGCAGAGTAGGAGCCATGCGGAAAAAGAGTGGGGAGGAATAGGACGACGTGTTAAGGCAGGAGATCCTTCACGAAGTTCCATGGGATTGAGTCCAGTGGTGAAAGGGGAGCATATGGCGGAAAGGTGAGGAGGAGTACGACGATCCATTGAAACATTAGAGCCTTCACATAAATCCTTGGAGGTGATTTTGATGCAGTGGGGGTCTATTTTTACATCCCACAAATTCATTAAGGTATGGGTTTGGGGTGTGAGTTTTGACCATTTAGACAATAGTGACCTTGGGGTAAGGAGGCCCTCATATTAGCCAAGGCGTCAGCAGAAACATTATTTGTGCAAAGAATGTGATAGAATTCATGGTGCTTAGATAAGAGAGGAGTGATTTTATCATGCAGACGACGACACTTTATAGAGCCTGTGGTATATCCATTGAGCATTTTATATATGACGTGTCCAGAATATCCAAATATCGCAATCCTGAAGAGATCTTTGTTAGATAGGATTTTCATTCCCTGAAGGAGAGCCAACCACTCGGCCTCATTATTGGTCCTATAGCCAAGACCCTAAGCGAAGGTTTGTTCAACATGTTCTCTAGGATCCAGAAGGATCCCCCCCCTGCACCTGCCACCCCTATTCTTCTTTATATATGTTATCCGTGATACAAATATCCGATTTCAAATTCGGAATTACCCATAGTTGAAATCTTCACCCACGTATTGAATATTGTTACGATCACTCACTATCACAAGAAATAAATTCCTTCTATACCATTTTGAAAGTTGGCAAGTATCACAAAATCTCCTATGAACATCAATGGGTTACCGATCAGGTATTAGTACCATACGTTTTAAGAATTTGGTGACGAGTTTTAACCAGAAAAAAAATTTCTTCCAGAAGACGATCTATAAACGTTCTTCATAGAATAAAACGTATGATTAATTTGAACATAAAAGTAAAGTATGCATTAATTTGATCCTGAATAGCAATAGTTATATATATATATATATATATTTGTAGGATGTACCTTTGTTTTACCAATATATATATATATATATATATATATTATTTCCATATATTTAAATATAATAGAATTAAATAATACATTTAAATATTTCGGAAAACTATAGAATTAAAAAATAAATATAATTAAAATCAATTACTATACCTCTCGGCATTCCTTTGCACTTTGTGAAATGCATGATAAAAAATTTCTCCATCTAACAAAAACTGTGTAGTACTACCACCCGAGTCTTCTGTTTTCGATATCTGAAATATTGGAAATCGGAAATTATATATATATATATATATTATTTCCATATATTTAAATATAATATAATTAAATAATATATTTAAATATTTCGGAAAACTATAGAATTAAAAAATAAATATAATTAAAATCAATTACTATACCTCTCGACATTCCTTTGCACTTTGTGAAATGCATGATAAAAAATTTCTCCAACTAACAAAAGCTGTGTAGTATTACCACCCGAGTCTTCGGTTTCTGTTATCTGAAATATTGGAAATCAGAAATCGCGGATACCCCAAATTACCTTAACAAAAAGTGGAATTTCCAGTTTTCAATACCCGCCAATCGGAAATAGGAAATCGACAATCTTCTATTTGAACGTGTAATTACTTTGAAATCAACAAAATTACATTTCCATGGTAAAAATTAATAGATCTTCTCTACATTAATTAATTAATAAAATAATAATACAAATGTTCTTAGATAAATATGAATTATATAGCACTTCAAGCTTGGAAAAAGAATATCTCATTTTCCATGATCTTGAATATAGTAGCACAATATTAACATCGAAACAAAAAACAATCTCCATTAAAAACAAAAATTATAATTATATAAAATAATCTCACCTCTCGGCGTTCCTTTGCACTTTGTGAAATGCATGATAAAATATTTCTCCAACTAACAAAAACTGTGTAGTATTACCACATGAGTCTCTGGTTTCTGATATCCAAAATATCGAAAATCGCGGATACCCCAAACAACCTTAAAAAAAATGGAATTTCCGGTTTTCGATACCCGCAAATTGGAATTCGGAAATAAGAAATCGACAATCTTCTATTTGAACGTGTAATTACTTTGAAATCAACAAAATTACATTTCCATGGTAAAAATTAATAGATCTTCTCCACATTTTGCATTATTATTTAATGTGGGTATTTTGGAAAACTATAGAATTAAAAATACATATAATTCAAATCAATTACTATAATTAAATAATTTAAAATTAAAAGTTAGTTTGATTTATCATTTTCTTTTATTCATTAATTAATAAAATAGGAAGACAAATGTTCTTAGATAAACATGAATTATATAGCACTTTCAGCTTGGAAATCAGATATAATATTAAAATAAAAAATTGGGTATAAGTAATATCTTAACTATTAAAATCTCTACTTTTCTCTTGTGCCACAATCTCCGAAAATCTTAGCTTTTCCAGCTTCCCGATTTTCGAGTAACATTTGTATATAACATTAAAGAAAAAAAATGCAAATATTTAAATAATATTTGTATATAACATTAAGAAAAATACAAAATTTTAAGCAATATTTGTATATAACATTAAATAAATATTAACTTTTCTTTGGTGCCACAATCTCCAGAAATCTTAGCTTTTAATAGGAAATAGGAAATAGACAATCTTTAAATAATATTTACATATAATTTAAATTTTAACAAAAATCCGAGTCTCCGGTTTTCAATATCTAAAATCAGAAATATCCACCTTATTAAAATTAAAATATTTAATGGTTAAGATAAGTAATATCGGAAATCAGATATAATATTAAAATCAGAAATTGGGTATAAGTAATATCTTAACCATTAAAATCTTTAATTTTCTCTTGTGCCACAATCTCCAGAAATCTTAGCTTTTCCAGCTTCCTGATTTCCGAGTAACATTTGTATATAACATTAAAGAAAAAAAATGCAAATATTTAAATAATGTTTGTATATAACATTAAAAATAACAAAAGAAAATACAAATGTTTAAGAGATATTTGTATATAACATTAAAAAAACAATAGAAAAATGAAAATATTTAAAAATTTGAAATAGGAAATCGACAATCTTCTATTTGAACGTGTAATTACTTTGAAATCAACAAAATTAGAGATCTTCTCCACATTAATTAATTAATAAAATAATAAGATTAATGTTCATAGAGAAATATGAATTATTTAACGCTTTCAGCTTGGAAAAAGAATATCTTATTTTCCATGATCTTGAATACAGTAGCATAATATTAACATTGAAACAAAAAACAGTCTCCATTAAAAACAAAAATTATAATTACAAAAACTAATCTCACCTCTCAACGTTCCTTTGCACTTTGTAAAATGCATGATAAAATATTTCTCCAAGTAACAAAAACTGTGTAGTACTACCACCTGAGTCTCTGGTTTTCGTTATCCGAAATATCGGAAACCAGAAATCACGGATGGCCCAAACAACCTTAACAAAAAGTGGAATTTCTGGTTTTTGATACCCGCAAATCGGAAATAGGAAATCAACAATCTTCTATTTGAACGTGTAATTACTTTGAAATCAACAAAATTACATTTCCATGGTAAAAGTTAATAGATCTTCTACACATTAATTATTAATAAAATAACAAGACAAATATTCTTAGATAAATATGAATTATATAGTACTTTCAGCTTGAAAAAAGAAACGAAAAATATAACCATGGTGGATTGTACCTAAACTTGCTAAATAATGGGCGACACATGTCAGGAGGGGAAAGTATAGATATGTGACTATGTCTGAATAAACAAAATGATAGGCCAAGTTCCAAAATCACAAGCCAACTTAAAGAACAGGGTGGCATTTGAATATTGCCAAACATTGATGAATATTTAATTCTAAAATGATGCCATTGAATCATTCAACTTAAATTAAATTACAAAAATTAGGGTTTTATGAAAAACTCACATGCATGATATTCCAATCTGTTCAAGAAAAAAATATATACACATATTTGTGAGTTCGATTATTGTTTTATAAACATACCGTGAATGAATTTTACGATCTTTCCTATCAATTGCGTTTATTAGTTCTGTGAGAATTCAAACTTAAATGGAATAATTAAATTTGTTCACAATACTTTTAGCATAAAAACTTCATGCACTATCGCAACTAATAGGATTGTAGATACCATAATTTGTTAAGCTCATCTTGCAATATAAAAATACTAGCATTCACATCACACCAATCATTAGAAAGGATGAGGTAAGGGAGATTACTAAAAACACAATTTCTTTTTGGGGTTCTAACTGTAAGAACTCAGCTCAGGTCGACCTTGAGTATTGAATCCAATTACCTATCCTTTTGGTTAGTGAGAATTACTAAGGCCCGCGACCTCTCCTTCAATTTTTAGTCCTTCAACCGAGTTTTTAAGACTCTGTTGCTATTCTTAACACTAGTCTTTGTTACCGTGTTTATAGTAGATTTTATACATATAAGCAAATAATAGTTTTTTAAATCTATTAAACATTTATAGATTTATAATAGTTTTTTATACATTCCGACTTCTGCATATGCTGAAATAGGAAAAGGTTTTGTCTCATGTTTTTTTATTATCTTATTCCCTATTTTCGAAAGCTGAAGTCGAGAATAATGGTATACTTGAGAATAATAGAGCTTAAATCTATGAGATAATTAAATGGTATAATAATAACAATTATGCATATAAAATACATAATGGGTATTGTGTAATTATTCTCGTCGCGCTTGAAGATGGTTTTCATGTGTTCTGGAATATTCTTTGAAATGGGAAATCCTCTCCTACGCTCCGCCCAACATTTCAAGAATATGTAAGAAAACATTTTTTTAAATCTATAGAAGCATGTTATGTATTTTATATGCATAATTTTTATTATTATACCATTTAATTATCTCATAGATTTAAGCTCTATTATTCTCAAGTATACCATTATTTCGGACTTCCGCTTTTAGAAATCGAGAAATAAGATAAAAGAAATATGAGACACAAAAATTTTCGATACCTCAGATTTCTGAAACCGCAATTGTCATTTCTAGTTAATAATTTTGTCTGCTTTCTCTATTCTCGATTTTCGATATTCCGGATCTCGAAAACCGGAAACACCACATCTTTTTCGACTAAATGTTTGTTTCCTGATCTCCGATCCCGATTTAACAAATCGAAAATCGTACACATTACATTATTTATTTAATAAAACTCATTACATTATTATCCAGTGTACATTACAAACCCTAAATATTTTCGGATCCAATATTTATTAGAGTCTACCAATAAACCCAAGATTTCATGTGTTATAAACAGGGGATGAATGTGTTATCAATTCCCCAATTCCCCAATTTAGGATTATCACTACTCACGGTGCTGTCAACCTTTGTCGGCTGGTACAACTCTCTTCATTGAGCAAGTGAATTGATTAAGAAATTTGTGTAATGTCTTTTTGATTTGGGTTGCGAAAGTCGGCTCCTCGGACTTCAGAATCAGAAATCTTAACTTTTCTCTTGTGCCACAATCTCCGGAAATCTTAACTTTTCCAACTTCCTGATTTCTGAGTAACATTTGTATATAACACTAAAGCAAAAAAATGCAAATATTTAAATAATATATGTATATAACATTAAAAAGACAAAAGAAAATGCAAATGTTTAAGTAATATTTGTATATAATATTAAAAAAACATTAAATTTTATCTTGTGCAACAATTTCTGAAAATCTTAGCTTTTCCAGCTTCCCGATGTTTGAGCAACATTTGTATATAACATTAAGGAGAAAAATGCAAATATTTAAATAATATTTGTATATAACATTAAAAAAACAAAAGAAAATGCAAATGTTTAAGTAATATTTGTATATAAGATTAAAAAAAAATAGAATAATGCAAATATTTAAGTAATATTCATACATAGTAATATTTAAGTAATATAGAGAATCAAAAATCAGGAAGCAAACAGATTATTTTAAATTCAAAAGTAATATTTTATATCTTAAAACTATGAAATCTATCAATTTTATTATAAATATTAATTGTTCTTTGTATCTCTTAAATAATGTAAAAAAATAGTTAATAAATTGTGTGTTGAATATAATCTCTATTGTATAGATACAAAGACAAAAATGATTCTATTATTTATCCCATAGTTTGATTTAAAATGTCACCTCAACCATATTATTTTAAATATTTAAGGTCACAAAATAATTGTTTCATTATACATTAATCTTGCACTCGGGAGCCGGATATAATCTGGCTATAGATTTCATAGTTTTATTCACAATTTATTTAAACGCTTATTTGATAAATTTGTTAATAAGAAATCACGAAGTGAAGTGACTCTCTTTACCAAATAACAATCAATTGTCCATCATTATTCTATTTGTTCTGAAGTGATAAATTTAGAATTATATCTGATGGGTTATTTAGCAATGAAAATAAAATTATAATGAAAACAAAATAAGTAAAATAAAATTATAATGAAAACAATGTAAATAATTTTGTTAATTTAAATGAATACAAACAAAATGAAAAAGTTTTCCTTAAATGAAATTATAATTAAAAATAAATAAAATAACTATTTTAGGAATATGAAATCTATGTCCTATTTTTTGGGAAGCAACAAATTATTTGAACAAAAACCCGAGTCTCCAATTTTCGATATCCGAAATATTCGAAATCGGAAATCGCGGATACGCCAAATATCTTTAACAAAAACTCGAATTTGTTGTTTTCGATATGCAATTTTGGAAATTGGGTATTGTGTTTCGGAAATTGGAAATCTGAAATGGATCAGAAACTTAATAGAAGGTCCCTCGGTCACTGGTTAAATTATATGTAAATATTATTGTAATATTTACATAAGGTGTACATTTTAAGCGGAAATTATTATCTTTAGTTATCTTAACAATGCATGAAACAATACTTCTGTTTCTAATTATCGATTCATATTTGCCTTCACGTAATTTCTATTGCATAGATACAAAGACAAGAATGATTCTATTATGTACCCAATAGTTTGATTAAAAATGTCACCTCAACCATATTGTTTTAAATATTTAAAGCCACAAAACAATTGTCTCATTATACATTCATCTTGCACTCGGGAAGAGGGGCATTATCAATTTTAAATAAAAGTTTATGGTAATTAGATTATATAGAACATAGTTTTTGCTAAATAAATATTAATGGTTAGATTCACTAAGATCAATAATGCTTTTAATACATTTAAATAGAGACTAAAAATATACATGTTTTTTTATTATTGCAGGCTTAAAATAATACAAAAAAATATATTTTCAAATGGTTGTTGGAAAAAGCAAATACAAAAAACTCAACATACTTAGGCAATGAATTTACTCACCCTTTAAATACAAAAACCTCAACATACTAAAAGCATGAACCAACTATAGGAAGGTTGGTAAAGTCGCCCAGAGATTCATATAGTATTCAGATATACCAATGAGTCAGGAAATCAAAGGAATAACATTCATATATTAAAACTCACAGATATCGGAGCGTGATGTAGATTTCAAGTTGATGATAGAGTAAACACTGCAAAACGAATTTAAAGACTGTCGGCACTCTTTACTTCATAAATTCAAATACTCCATCAATCTCCATAAAGCAACAAATTGTTAGATAAAGAAGATTCACTTTATAATGTAACATGGGGAAGCAAGCCCACAAAAATCATGAAGAAATTGAACCATCCTCCTCCCATCGCGATGCTTTGCCATGATCTTAACATTGTTGTTGAACTTATCGAAGAAAATACTTTTTTTGGTGAGGGTATTTTCAAATTACATAGATTTTATGTCACTGAGCTCCATTTTTTAGAGGGTTTTGGTTTAATCCATTGTAGATAGTTGTTTTTTTATTATGAATATGAACTCAATTTAATAACCATGAAGTATTTGTGTATCAACGTTTTTACAATGTTCAATCATTATGGTCAATCATTATCATTAATGGCTAAGATAAGTAATATCGAAAATCAAATATAATATTAAAATTGGAAATTGGGTATAAGTAATATCTTAACCATTAAAATCTCTAATTTTTTTCTTGTGCCACAATCTCTAGAAATCTTATCTTTTCTAGCTTCCTGATTTTCGAGTAACATTTGTATATAACATTAAAGAAAAAAAATGCAAATATTTAAATAATATTTGTATATAACATTTAAAAAACAAAAGAAAATACAAATGTTTAAGTAATATTTGTATATAACATTAAAAAACATTAACTTTTTTCTTGTGCCACAATCTTTCGAATACCCGAAAATGGGAAATAGGGCAAATTATTTTTCTCGGTTTCCAATACTTGAAAATGAGAAATAAGAAGTAGGAAATAGACAATCTTTACATAATATTTACATATAATTTAAATTTTAACAAAAACTTGAGTCTCCGATTTCCAATATCCTAAATATCGAAAATCGAAAATCGGGTATAAATAATATCTTAACAATTAAACCTATGATTCCGAAATCCGAAATATCCACCTTATTAAAACTAAAATATTTAATAGTTAAGATAAGTAATATTGAAAATAAGATATAATATTAAAATAAAAATTTGGGTATAAGTAATATCATAACCATTAAAATCTCTACTTTTCTCTGGTGCCACAATCTCCGGAAATATTAGTTTTTCCAACTTCCCAATTTTCGAGTAACATTTGTATATAACATTAAAGAAAAAAAAATGCAAGTATTTAAATAATATTTGTATATAACATTAGAAAGACAAAAGAAAATACAAATGTTTAAGTAATATTTGTATATAACATTAAATAAACATTAACTTTTCTTTTGTGCCATAATCTTCGGAAATCTTAGCTTTTAATAGGAAATAGGAAATAGAAAATCTTTAAATAATATTTACATATAGTTTAAATTTTAACAAAAACCCGAATCTCCGGTTTCCATATCTAAAATCAGAAATCGGGTACAAGTAATACCTTAACCATTAAGCCTATGATTCCGAAATCCAAAATATCCACCTTATTAAAACTAAAATCTTTAATGGTTAAGATAAGTAATATAAAAAATCGGATATAATATTAATATTGGAAATTGGATATAAGTAATATCTTAACCATTAAAATCTCTAATTTTCTCGTGTGCCATAATCTTTGGAAATCTTAGCTTTTCCAGCTTTGAGTTTGCGGTTTTCGATATCCGAAATATCGAAAATCAGAAATCGGGTGTAAGCAATATCTTAACCATTAAACCCATGATTTCAAAATCCGAAATATCCACCTTATTAAAACTAAAATCTTTAATAGTTAAGATAAGTAATATCGAAAATGGGATATAATATCAAAATAAAAAATTTGGTATAAGTAAGATCTTAACCATTAAAATCTCTACTTTTCTCTTGTGCCACAATCTCCAGAAATATTAGCTTTTCCAGCTTCCCGATTTCCAAATAACATTAAAGAAAAAAAATGCAAATATTTAAATAATATTTGTGTATAACATTAAAAAAACAAAAGAAAATACAAATATTTAAGTAATATTTGTATATAACATTAAAAAATATTAACTTTTCTCTTGTACCACAATCTCCGGAAGGAAATCTTAGCTTTTAATAAGAAATAGGAAATTTAAACAATTTTTAAATAATATATACATATAATTTAAATTTTAACAAAACCCTGAGAGGTTTTTGGTTTAATCCATTGTAGATAGTTGTTTTTTATTATGAATATGAACTCGATTTAATAACTATGAAGTATTTGTGTATCAATGTTTTTACAGTGTTCAATCATTATCATTAATGGTTAAGATAAGTAATATCGAAAATCGAATATAATATTAAAATCGAAAATTGGGTATAAGTAATATCTTAACCATTAAAATCTCTAATTTTCTCTTGTGCCACAATCTCCGTAAATCTTAGCTTTTCCACCTTCCCTATTTCCTAGTAACATTTGTATATAACATTAAAGAAAAAAAATGTAAATATTTAAATAATATTTGTATATAACATTAAAAAAACAAAAGAAAATACAAATGTTTAAGTAATATTTGTATATAAGATTAAAAAAACAATAACTTTTCTCTTGTGCCACAATGTCCGTTTTTTCGAGTAACATTTGTATATAACATTAAAAAAAATGAATACAAATATTTAAATAATATTTGTATATAAGATTAAAAAAAACAAAAGAAAATGCAAATGTTTTAAGTAATATTTGCATATAACATTAAAAAAAAATGCAAATATTTAAATAATATTTATACCTAGTAATATTTAAGTAATATCGGGAAGCCAGCAAATTAATTTTTTCGGTTTTTAATACCAAAAAATGGGAAATGGGGCAAATTATTTTTCTCGGTTTCCAATATCCGAAAATGAGAAATGAGAAATAAGAAATAGACAATCTTTAAATAATATTTACATATAATTTAAATTTTAACAAAAACTTGAGTCTTCGATTTCCGATATCCTAAATATCGAAAATCGAAAATTCGGTATAAGTAATATCTTAACCATTAAACCTATGATTCAAAAATCCAAAATATCCACCTTATTAAAACTAAAATCTTTAATAGTTAAGATACGTAATATAAAAAATCAGATATAATATTAAAACCATAAATTGGGTATAAGTAATATCTTAACCATTAAAATGTCTACTTTTATCTTTGCCACAATCTCCAGAAATCTTAACTTTTCCAACTTCTCCATTTCGATTTCGGAGTAACATTTGTATATAACATTAAAGAAAAAAAATGCAAATATTTAAATAATATTTGTGTATAACATTAAAAAAACAAAAGAAAATACAAATGTTTTAATAATATTTGTATATAACATTAAAAAAACATTAACTTTTCTTTTGTGCCACAATCTCCAAAAATCTTAGCTTTTAATAGGAAATAGGAAATAGACAATCTTTAAATAATATTTACATATAATTTAGATTTTAACAAAAAATTGAGTCTGGTTTTCGATATCTAAAATTGAAAATCGGGTATAAGTAATATCTTAACCATTAAACCTATGATTCCGGAATATGGAATATCCACCTTCTTAAAACTAAAATCTTTAATGGATATAATATTAAAGTCGGAAATTGGGTATAAGTAATATCTTAACCATTAAAATCTCTAATTTTCTCTTGTGCCACAATCTCCAGAAATCTTAGCTTTTACAGCTTCCCGAATTCCGAGTAACATTTGTATAAAACATGCCAGATAAAACATGTTTTGAAAAATAAAAACCAAAGGAAATCCCAACCTGTGGAAAAGTTTCTCTACCTGTGGAAAAAGAATTCTCCAACGGCGTGAAAACCCTGTGTAAACGACGTGAAAAAAAAAACCGTGAAAAAAACAAACATACTTTATATCTTAAAATAGTCAGCCTAGTATATGTAATTTTTGAATTTTCTCCAACGACGTGAAAACCCTGTGTAAATGGCGTGAAAAAAACAGCCGTGAAAAAAAAACAAGTTCTAAATTTGACAATTCTTTATTTCGCTTACCATAAAAAAAATTGTATATGTGAGTTTGAATTTGGTACTTGCTACAATAGCCTGCATTTTCTCTCCGGTTATTTAATGTCCACCAAATGTAGAGGTAGACTGATAAAAAATAACTCAGAGCGAGTTTAAAATAAGGATGGACTTGGCGAAGGAAGAAGTTACGCAGAAAGAGTACAAACAGATAGACTAAAGCCTGACACAATAAATCCTAAGCATTTTCAGAACGTGTAGCTAACCGATCAACTCCATGCCGCCTTCTTCGGTCCCTGCCGGATCACGGGATACAATAACCAAAAATTTTAGCGATTAAACTCGCCAATAATCAAGCGACACATGTCGAGATATTAATGGCCAGGGAGACAAGAAATCTTTTGGGACAACTTCTTTCATTGAAAAAACGCCTATGACGTAATTATGGAAAAAGTAAAGAAAATAATAATAATAATTTTTGTTTAATTTTATTCCATATTTTACTTAAAAAAAAATTATCGGGAAGAAAGAGGTTCTTTACAAATCATTATAGGGAAGATGTTGTCATGTAAGTAACGTAACACTACATTATCAAAAATAACAAAAAATAATTAAAAAAATACATCTTGGCTCATAAAATAAAAAAATTAGGAAAAGTAAACATCTAACATATCATGGAAAATGAAAATGAGAAATTTCAAGGCAGCAATGGCTAGGGTTTTGGAGAGCGAATTGATGGATTCCTCATGAACCTTATATGTCCTCTTCTAACCTCCTGCTTCTAGCATAACCCCTCGTCACCCTACCCATTTGGTAAATGCACATGACAACCAACAAGGGAGGGACTAGTGGTCCCTCTTGGTCCACAAAGGATCGGGTCTGGTCCCTGCAACATTAGGACAAAACATTTCCGACTGATATCCACATGCATGCAGATATCCAGAAGCACGTAACCCCTGCAAATGTCGACCCTCATCCACAACATTCCACAGAGATGGACAAAGCCAAAAGCCACACATGCATTACCAAATCTTCTGAAAATCCACGGATCAACCTTCCTCAGGCTAGAATCAATTCTAGAATAGAGTATATGAATACCTACACACTCATTGGGAAGTTCATTGGTATATGGCTGACTTAGAGAGCCCTCCTCAACTGGATTACAATCAAATGGAATACAAAATTGCACTTTGTCCTGCAGCTCGACTCCAAAGGATTTTTCACCATCATATTCTCCTTACTTGTAGACAGAGATCGTATCCTAGAAGGGGGTCCCTACTTCTTCAACTCTGTTGGCTTGTTCCTCAGAAACTATATCGAGTGCTTCAATTTGGACACAGAAAAATTCTCGTAGGCATTGGTCTAGGTACACCTTAAATCTCTCCTTCAAGACTACTGGGACGAGGAAACTCTTACAAACATTGGAAACTCCCTGGGTGAATTTGTCAAGATAGTATACCAAACTAGACAAAAAAGGTACACCTCTTATGCCAGAATATGCATCTATATGCACATAGCTAGATCTCTTCCAGATTCTGTCATCCTAGCCCATGAATACACAAAATGGATCCAATTGCCTTGACCATGAGCATGTGCCTTTAAGATGTAGGAAGTGCCATGAAAATGGGCATCTCTTCTAGTATTTCCCATTAAATAATCCCACCTCTGAACAAAAACAAGCCTTGAATTTAGATGAAGAGGGTTTCAAAAAATTCAAAAACAAAAGGAGACAAGGTAGGAATAACCCCACTATAAGAAATCCCTCTAACCCTACTACAAATGATAACTTTGAGGCCCTGGCCAAACAAACTCAAGAAAAGCGAACGAAGAAATTAAATCAAACAACGCCAATTTGGCAAGATAAAACAACTATCCTCATGGTTCAAGAAATTAAATCAAACAATGCCAACTTGGAGAACTTATGTCTTGTCTCTGGAAATGTAGCATATCTATATTTGTGGATGTTGTAGGGGGCTCTAGAGGTCTAACCATCTCATGGAGCCCTTTGGATATAGTCCCGACAAATTTTTGGCTACCCGAAAATCCATCTCTACTCACTTCCATCTTATTGGCATAAATTTTCATGGTCGGTTCACCAATGTCTACAACCCCCAGCTGTCTAATTAAAAACTTGGGGTTTTGGATTTTGTACATTGGAACAACAAGGATCACCCGCACCCTCTGGACATCATAGGAGGGGACTTCAATCTAATTACCTCGCTAAGGGAAAAAAGGAATCCGTCACATCCTTTCTAAGGAAGACTTCCTCTTCAAAGAGTTCATTGTTAACAATGGCCTCGTGGATCTAGAGACCAATAATGGCATCTTCACCTGAAACAACCATAGGGGAGGCACCTCTCAAATCACTTCCAAGATGGACCGATTTCTCATCTCAGAACACTTGATCCTTAGAAATGAGGAACTTCTAGCCTCCATTCTCCCTATCGTTGGTTCATATCACTGGCTCATATGCCTTAGCTAACAACAAAATGATGCAACCCACAAAAAACCCTTTAGATTTCAAAAACTCTGGCTCTCACACCCATAATTCTTAGACATGATCAAGGATTGGTGGATGACTACCAAGGTTACTGGAGCCTCCTGCATGTTTAGAATGTAGAATAAGCTAAAAATTCTAAAACTCCACCTCAAATACTATAAGCCACAAACCTTTGGCAACATCTTTATCAACAAAGTGCACCTCAAGTAGGAAATGCAACACCTTCAGCAGCAGATCATCATCGATGACATATCAGATGACAAGGAAAAACAAGAGAAGGACCTCCTGTCTCAGATCGAATACCTCTCCAAGAAAGAAGAAATACCATGGAAATAAAAATCAAGAATCAACTGGATGAAAGAAGGTGAACACAACACTGCTTTTTTCCATTGCTCCACCATCCAACATTGCATGAACAACAAAATCACCATTTCAATAAATCTAATGGCACCAGACGGGAGAGTCATAAGGATATTGAAGCAGAACTAACCACATTCTACGATAACCTTCTAACTAAAAGTGATCAATCCCGAGGAGCATCCACTCGACAAGTTGCCTCACAAATCCCTTCACTGGTGATTGAAATCAAAACACCTCTCTCATGCGATCTATTTCACTCCAAGAAGTAGAAACAACCGTAAAACAAATGAAGGAGGATAAAGCTCTAGGTCACGATGGCTTCACCATCAATTTATTTCATTTCTGTTGGGACCTTCTCAAACACGATATTTGGGAGTTGGTCGAGGAGTCACGCACCAAACAAAGGGTTCTTCCACCCCTTAATGCCACCTTCCTCACCCTCATCCTGAAAGAAGAAAATGCGGCCTCTCCTAGTAAGTACAAACCCATAGCACTCTATAATGTGCCGCTTATTACCAAGGTCATTGCTAATCGCCTCAAGCCCCTTCTCCCTTTCCTTATTTCCCTTGAACAAACAGACTTTGTGGAGGGATGCCGGATCCTAGATGGAATTATCTTAGCTCACGAAGTCATACACTCACTCAAAGTTTCCAAAAATCTAGAATGCTCGTCAAGTTAGATCTCTCAAAGTATATTGACAAACTTAGATGGAATTTCATTGAGCAAATCCTTCTATCATATGGCTTTGATTATTCCTTGGTTCACTAGATCATCAACCTCATTTCATCTACTTTCTTCTCTATCCATATCAATGGGGCTCCTTCGAAAACCTTTTCTACCTCACAAGGTATCCATCAAGGAGATCCGCTCTCCCCCTTCATTTTCATCCTCATGGATGAAGGTCTTGGTCACATGATCATCCATGCCTGTTCTCTTGGAACTCTAAAAGGCATCACTCTTCACGAACACACCCCCCTTACCCATCAACATTTTGTGGAGGATAACCTACTCATGGGCCATCTTTCTGTTCAAGAGGCTCATGCGATTCATGACGTCATTTCCACCTTTTCCAAATCCTTTGGCATGCCCCTTAATATGGAACAATCAAGCATATTTTTCTTTAACACACCCCCGATCACTCAAAGAAATATAACCAGAATCTTAGGCTTCACTTCTTCTTCCCTTCCTTCGAAGTATCTAGGAGACCCCCTCATCGACTTGGCCCTCAAACACACCTCCTGTAGGAATATTCTAGATAAACTAAGGTTTTGACTCTCTTCCTGGACCTTGCAATCTCTAAACCTAGTTGGGCACCAAGTTTTAATAAATCCATCCTACAATCCATTCCCCTCTATTTGTTCTCGGTCTTAGTGGCCCCTAAATGGGTAAACAAGTCCATCAGAACTCTTCAGTGCACTTTCCTCTGGAAGGGGGGTAATACCTCTTACAATTGGTCTTTGATCAAGCGGGAATTTGTTTTCCTAACTAAATAAGTGGGGGTTCTTGGTCTTTGAGACCCATCCAAAAATAAAAAGATTTTGAGTGCCAAAATCTAGTGGAATTGAATCAGAAGAAATAACATCCCATGGGCCCAATTTTGGAACAAAAAATATGTTGCTAACTGGTTGCCTCATAATCTTATATGTTACTCTCAAGACATAAAGGCGTCTCTCATATGGAACGCTGCAAAATCATACCGCCACCTTATTTAACAACACAACGTTTGGGAAATCCATGATGTTTCCTTGGATAACTTTTGGACATACTCTTGGAACCAACTTCCCTTTTTAGAATCTTCCCATAATATTCAACACATACATGATTCATTTCAGATCCTTAATCATGAAAAATTCAACACCTTTTGGGACCTGGATAGTCAACAAGACGTTCGCAGCTGGATGCCTCATCACAGATGGCATCTGGACCAACAACAGGCTTGCTCTGAGCAACTCTGGGAGAACTTGCAACAACAACTCATCCGTACTAGACATGGACCAGACATCCTAAGATGGGGCTACAAACCCAAGGGTATGTTTTCAATCAAATAATCCTATCATCTTTCCAACAACACCTCTAATGAGCAGCCAAACCATACTTGGGCCAAAATCAGGAGTCTAAGAACCTAGAACAAAGTCTCTATCTTCCTTTGGATGGTGCCACACAAGCAATTTCTCACTTGGGACAACCTTCTAAAAAGATGCTTCATTATCCCATCACAATGTGTTCTATTCCATGAAAAGGAGGAAACAATGAACCATTTGTTAGACAATTTTCCCTTCTCAAACAGCATATGGGACAAAATCGCTTCTTTATACAGAAGAATTGATCGCTCCCGAGGGAACATTTCTCACACTATCAGTCGCTAGCATGATCACCCTTACCAGAATCCTTTTCTAAAAAGAATCTGGTAGCTCATCCCAGGTTTTGTGATCTGGGGCATATGGAAGGAACACAATCTTAGGTTATTCGAGAAAAAATCAAATCCTCTTGAAGCTATTTGGGCCTTATGTCAAAAACACATAAAGAAAAATTTAATGTTGCACAATTGGAATGAACATGACCTCCAAATGCTGCCCAATGAAAGGATCATTCTTGAGAGTTGGAATCTCCCTTCCCTCTTGGCAGCGACTTCGTCTCAGTCCCGGGATCACCTCACCTCTAGTCCTAACATTTGGAGATGCCCACCCCCTAGATTCTACAAGCTGAATTTTGATGGAGCTTCTAAAGGAAATATTGGGAGAGATGGTTATGGAGGAGTCTTAAGATCCTCCACAAACATTATCCTAATACTTTTATATGGCTCCTTGGCCATTGAAAGTAATAATGTTGTTGGACTCGTTGGCCTCCTTCAGGGAATTTGTCTCACCTATATCCATGATCTCTTTCCACTCATAGTGGAAGGGGACTCACATATCCTCCTGAATATGGCTACTAGAATTCAAAATGGGTCAAACACCTCGAAAATATCTCCTAGGTGGAGGCTCGACTTTGATTTACAACAATTATCTCTTATTCTCTCTCAACCTGCTGCTATTACCTTCCAGCATGTTAGGAGACATGCTAACTCTTTAGCAGATAAATTGTATAATTGGGGAGTCTCTATAAGCACTCACTTACAACACTTCTCTTTGGAAGAGCTCTCAGATTCCACTTTAAAGATTTTTTGTATCCAAATAGCCCGAGAGGAAGGCGCTCACCCAGATGCGGGTGGCAATTCAGTGCATATGACATGCAAGGGCAAGGGGTCGGAAGCACAGGTGTCCCCCGACGTGGTTCTTTCGAATATGCTTTAAAAATCTCCTTGAATGGGAGCGGTACTCCCCAGATCCCATGTAGATGGAGAATTCAAAGCTGCGATCCCAATTTTGATGCGAGGTGACAACCCTGAAGTAATTTTGTCCTTGGCACTCCTGCGCATGATCATGGAAATCCATGTGACTTGTGAACAAATCACGTGTGATATGGAGTTTAATGTTGTCCTTACATGAAATTTCTCCCATTACATCCCTAATCCTTTGGGAATTACAACAGAAATCATTGGCATCCTTGCATCCTCGGCGAGTGTTCAAACTCTTCAACTCCTTCTGTTTACACTAACATGTCTCGTATACTAAGAGCCACCCCACGACGTGGGAGAGGGGGAAGAGGGAGTGCCAATGAGAGAGCCATGACTATCTCTGTGATTATTAATACTAAAGTTTTGGATGTGGAAATCCATAAACACTTGTGCCAACTCATGAATGATTGGGAATATGAACTCTTTGGCTCCCCTTCCGTAGTTAATCGAACGATCCCGCGTAGACAAAATTTATGGGTGGTGAAAAATATTTTTGCTAGGATCCTCCTTCATCTCAGAGGCATCCGGGATGATCCTCCTGCTCCTACTTTGGTTCCTCCCAATGCTCCAAATGATCCTGAGCAAGGGCTCCATCTGCCTTTGGATTCTGGAACTCAACACTGCAGCTCAGTAGGGAAAATTGACCACCACCATTGCCTTAGAATTCAAGAAGATGAAGCTACTTCTGGTAAAAAAGGTTTCCTCCAGCTCCACCTCTAGCACCTCGAGAAGTGATGGCGACACCAACAATGGTTCCAAGGGTTCTGAAGCCAAAGGTGGAAAAAACACATGTTCTTAGTAGGATCCCCCTACTAACAACAAAACGATGACCCTCTCGCAGATTGGGTTCGGCTTCAGAGTACCCATTGAGGAGGAACTTCCTTCCAAGCGCTGAGTTTTAGGTTCCTTGAGTTTTTAGTTCATGGACATTTTGGGTTTTATTTAATAGTTTTTTGCAGTATTAGAACACCAATTTTATGTTTATCATTGTCACCTTTTTGTATGATTTGTTTTCCCCACCCTAGGGAGGATCCTTTTGATGTTATGAGCTTGATTTCCTAACTTTGGCAGGCTCCTACTTTCATTCTGTTAGTATCAGTCCGCAGAACAATCACGATGATATGTATCTCTTCTTGTACTTTTATTATACATCAATATATTAGACTATGAACTTACAAAAAAAATAGGAAAAATAATTAAAAAAATCCATGTCGGCATTTAAAAAAAACAAAAAAGAACTTAAACTTGAATCTCTCAAGCAAGAGGGATGAAATTTATTGAGCTTAAGATTAAAAAAAAAGTTACACCTCAATAAATTGGATCCCTCTTAGTGCTTGATAGATCCAGGTTTAGATGGATCTATGCTAGTATCTTTTATTCTAACTCCATGAACTTTCTCCCATCATAACCACAATAGAGGATAAGACATCCTCCCTAAATGATAAATTTTAAAAATCAAAATTGTAACATGTTTAATCCTATTTATTGTATACTATTTGAAAAAACAAAATCTAGTCTTTAATAAAGTCTCTCTTTATCCTAATTCAAAATGATTAATTAATGATTTTTTTGTTTTTTTGTTTCTGTTTTAATAAGTATAGAATTTAAATATGTATCACTATAAGTATTTATTGGTTTTGTGCTTGGAGTATGATTTAAAATTACTTCTTGGTTGAGAGCCTGTCGTTCTTGGATGTAAGGAAACAAGTTAACGACCCAAAACCTAAAGGTGTTTGACAAGAGTGGAAGTCTATCCCCTTATAGACCACCAATGGTTATTTAAGATGGTGTGTTTTTCCTTTAATAATATAGATAAGTCAACTTACATTTACTGAAAAAAAACATGTGATGATTATCCTCAATTTGACAACTAAATTATGATAAGTTTTTCCATCTTCAAAAAAACAAGAAGAAAAACGAAAAATCATTTATATCATGTATTAAGGAAAACATTTTCATATCTTCATATAAGTATTTAAATTTTATAGGGAATTCCATGTAAGACTTTTTAAATTTATGAAGTAAAACATATTACATTACTTTTAAAATAATCTATTTAAAGGTATGGATTTTTTTAATAATACAAATATAAGGAAAAAAAATAATAATAGAAGATAATATTAATTAATAAATATTTATGATATTAATATATGTGTGTTTATAAAATGTTGAAAAAATTTGAACAGAACTGTACAAAATTTTATAGCAAGGTTTCAAAAGTCTATGACCATTATTTAGTTATGTTATAGTAATCCATGAAAATATAAGTTTTAAACGAAAAACATCTTCTCTTAGGTTGTTATAAATTCTAACATATTGTCCTAGTAGCATCTTGCAAAAAAAACTTCATAAGAAAGCAAGATTAAACGATGCTATGATCATTGTCCATGACCTAGATGTTTTGGTTATCCTCAACATTTTCCTCTTGGTTATCCTCAACATTTTCATTAATGCGATTATCCAAGTTGTAAATATTCACTGCTTTACTGGTAGCTTGATGAACCGTGATATCTCATTTTCTTTACTTCCGAAGTAAAAAATTTGGGACTACTTTGTTGCTACTAGAGCATTGTGACATTCCAAGGTGACCTCAATTGCATCTACTCGAGGTTCATGGGCACAGACATTTCTCTCCACATCATCGAGACAAGAGTGTAAACATGATGTATGGGATGTGAGTTGAAGAACAACTTGCTCATCATCTTCCAGGCGAGAATCCAAAGAGGGTGTTTTTGTTGTTATTTGATGAACAACAAAAAGAAAACTCTCCATCTACGAGTTCATCCAACGTAGATGGCTACGATTTTTAAGAATGTCCACTTGAGCTTCTCGAATTAAATTTGAGAGCTCCTGCATTTTTTCCTTAAGGTCCATCACAAGCTTCATGATTTCCAAACAAAACAAAACCTCCAAAGTTCTCGAGTCCCAAGCTTTCTAAATTAGTGATAGGATGGATTCTGAACCAAACCTGAAAAATAACTTCTTGTAGGATATCATCCTCACACCCTATAGACTTTTCATCAAGAATCCATTCCCTCCCTCAAGGCATAGGGGAAGGCGTCTATCTCTTCATCTTCCTACAACACCATCACCAAACTACACCACACACCAAACTTCAACCCCTCATCTCTCTCGCAGTTACAAGATGAAATGTTGAAGCGTAGAAGAGAAGGAATGCAATTCAATGGGATGCAAACTGTCCTCGTGTACAGATTGCCCAAAGGATCCTCCATGTACGAGAAGAGATGACACATAGTGTCTTGTGTTAATTCCCAAGTATGGAAGTTATGCCCATTTATGGAGTATGGGACCATTCTCATAAAGATTCAAACCATTACTTTGAACTCCAACCACATCATAAAACTCTTAGTTATAGCCTTAGGAGGTCGATGTACCTCTAGAATCCTTAGGGGAGCCAACATAAGGAAATTTGTTGACCCCAATTTATGACCAAGCTCCTAATTGTCAAATGAGCTTCCTTGTTGCAAGTTGATATACTTGTTGCTTATTTTCTCATTTCACATGAAATAATTGAGAATTAGGGATTTGATTGAGAAGCCTATTGATGCATTTTTGCAATCTTTAAGCTAACCTGTCATCAAGATCCTTTTTTTTACTAGCTTGAGAAATGATTAGTAATGAATCTCAAATGACAACAATCGGTTGTATTTCGAGAGAAACAATGTTCACAAGACCTTGAAATAGGGCGCAACACTCAACTTGATTATTTGTGGCGACTCCTAGACCCTGGTCAAAAGTTAATACTGCATTTTCTCCTAGATCCAAAAGGATCCCCTAAACCCGCCTCCCTGTTTTATATAATATTTATTATTAAATATTTAATTAAATTGTGAAATTATATATATACATATGTGAAATTATATATATATACATATGTATATATACTATATATATAGATATATATGATGATACTTTTCAACTTTTTAAAATATATGTACCCTTAGTGTGTGTGTGGGTGTGGGTGTGTGTGTGAGTGCTAGTTTGTATGTGACTTATGAGACTAGCCTGTGGTTTAAGAAACCGCGACACAAAGGAATCTAAGCCATCAAAATCATCTAAAGATAGAACCCGACTTGGGCCACACCAACACTTAACATGGATAGATTTTAAATGTCTCCTCCCAACTACCTTGAAGGGTTCAAACTCGAGTTGTCATACCTCGTCGAAACCAACCATATTAGTGAGCTTTGACATCTAATAGTTTTTTTTTAATATTGTGGTTCACCTACCCCCCATCGAGGCTTGTTACGTCCACAGAAACAACGCATAGGGGGCCCACCTGAAGGGGCCTCGCCCACTCACTCTGATTACAGAGCTAACCCGATGGGGATATCAAGTGAGGCCCTTATATAGCGATGTATCGCCTCCCGGGGATTTGACCCCGAGACGTTTTGCTCACAACTTACAACACTCGACCACTTGAGCTAGCCCACCGGGCTTTTTTTTATTCAAGGGGCCCACCCGAAGGGGTCTCACCCTGTTCGCTCTTATTGTAGAGCTAACCCGATGGGGACATCAAGTGAGGCCCTTACATATCAATATATAGCCAATCGAGGACTTGACCTCGAGACCTTCTACTCACAACTTACAGCACTCAACCACTTGAGCTAGCCCACCCGGATAGATTTGACATCTAATATATATAAACTTTGTTTTAGTATGGGAAAGATGTGTAACTTCTTCCGCACTCATCTTAGAGTTGACATTTGTCCTTTATAAAAAATAATAAAATATTATTAAAAATAACATGTCGGCTTAAATTATTTAGAATCACATATATATAAAACAATATAAATTAGATAAACTAAAACCATAAACATTGGATTACACATGTCCTCAACATTTTCACTCTAAAAAAAGGTTTCTACCGTGTCAAATGACATGGTTAATGTTTGATAAACTAAATGGTTACAAGTTAGTGACTTTTCTACATATGTTAGTTTAAGATTCAATTTTCTACGTATCTTTTTCTTAAATGATTAACAACTCTTATGGAATCCTTTCTTACTTCTAAGTTAGAAAAAGAAAAATGAAAAAAATGATAAAATACTTCCAATAAATATACATATTAACAACTCCCATGGAATCCTTCATTGCTTCTAACATAATAGAAGAAAAAGAAAAGGAATGATACAATACTTTCCAATACGTACACATATTAAAATGGGAGGTGATGAAGAGGGTACAGACTTTTCATCCCTCTCACATATCATAGGCCCACCATTAACTTAGTAATCCCTTTTTTAATGTAGAAATACTTCTTTCCAACTTCAAAAGTGTGTATTTGAAGTTTTATAATTTATGAGTTCTGTAAAATTCAATGATAAAGATGCTTGCTTAATATTTAAAAAAAAATAATTTAAACGTCTAAGCAAAAGATGACACTTTATCAATTCGTTACGTATTAAATTGTTATTATAACTATATTAATATTAAAAAATACATGTAGACCAACAAGAATTAATGGAGTTTTTAAAGTTTTATTAATGGGAGTAGTTACCAATTCGTTACGTATTAAATTGTTATTATAACTATATTAATATTAAAAAATACATGTAGACCAGCAAGAATTAATGGAGTTTTTAAAGTTTTATTAATGGGAGTAGTTACCAACTTTAATTTCGAGGAGATTTAAACCTTGTGGTATTGAAAGAAAATTCTAACTATGGTGTAATAGATGGCTATTTATTTTTGGTAGTTTGATTTTATTGAAATTTGTTTTTGAAGGGCTTGCGAGTATACTAGACTAAGTATACTAGACTTTAATAGCACAAATTCTTGTAGGCATATTGGAACTTATAAGAAAACTGTTTTTCAATCTTTTTTGGTAGAACAAGGAGGAAGGAGATCACTCTACCTTAATTGTTCGAATGCTGAGGATTCGAGTATCATTTATACTTTGCTAAAACACTTGTTGCCAAAGGCGTTCGATGTGTCGACGTATCATCCAAAGACATGTATTGAACGTATATTCAGATGATATCAAACAAATATATATGT
This sequence comes from Pseudotsuga menziesii, assembly GCA_001517045.1. Taxonomy (NCBI): domain Eukaryota; kingdom Viridiplantae; phylum Streptophyta; class Pinopsida; order Pinales; family Pinaceae; genus Pseudotsuga; species Pseudotsuga menziesii. The sequence continues at coordinate 72,035 of LPNX010977093.1, read as the reverse complement.
ACGACATCCGATGTCAAATGAACAATATGGTTTAGAGTTTTCAATAAATTTTGAATTGTGATATTTTCTTCATCTAAGAAATAACCTCAATTCAACATTACTACGAAATAAATTAGTATAAAAAATAAAATTTTAAACATTTTGTATTTTAATTTTATATTAATATAGTATAAATATTTAAGTTTATGGGTGGGGAATTTTTTATTTTATTTTGAAGGTAATTAAATGCTAAGCGCTTGCTCCAAATAATGAGAAAATAATGAAGTTGAAGTATTCAAAGCACTCCAAAGCATTAATGTGTTTTTCGATTATAACATTTTTAAAGTCAGCTTCATTAAATATTATAATCTAATTATTTGGTTGATATTATTGGACAAACCCATGGGGGAATCAAGAGCAATGAAGATTACCCAAAGATAAATCTCTCTAATTAAGCTATTCACATCAATGTCTTTTCTATAGTAATAATAATAATATATTTTTAAGGTCATAACCAAGACAAACACCAAATTGGTGTATGAGACCCCCTTGTTTGTGGCATAAGGGAACCCCCTCCGCACGGTGATTTAACTGCTAGAGTCTATGGAGGTGTACATACACTACCCCCTCCGAATTTGAACATATGACCTCCTAGGACGAAATGCATATTCTTAATCATTAGGCCCACTCAGGTTGTATCATCAAACATGAACTCAACAAAGAGGTAGAGCACATGGCAACCTAAGGTGCTTCCCTACCTGAAGGAATATTGGTTTTAATTGATGCAAGGGGATGAGAACACCTCCTTCTCCCTATTTTAATTGTGGTCTTAAATCAATGCATTAATATAAGGAGGTCGCTTTGGATGGCCTTGAAGGTGGGGGGCCTTCCTAGCCACCCATCACCTTATTACCATGCAAAGAATAAGAGCAATAAAGCCCCAAGGCACCCCTCTCATACCTCATTCTTATATCATGGAGGACGACAACATTCTTCATATCAACTTGGTTGATGCCCCTATTTGTGAAGTTGCAAATATTAATGAGGGAACAATGCCTGTCATGTTAAGCCTACCAGTTGGAGTTGAAATTGGGATGTAAAAGAAGGAAAGTGAGCTATCTTTGCATCTTATTTGTCTTTGTAGATAATTCTAGTTTCCACCTCTCTTGAGGAGAGCAAGAAGGAAATGGACTAGTTAGTGAATTAGGAGAAAATGTTGTTGCATAACTATTGTTATTGTTTCTTTTGCAGTGAAATCAAGGGGCTTATGAAATGGTTTGGCCATTACACAAATGATATTGAGGAATTAGTGTGCCTATCCACTGTGGCAACTGTTGAGGGGAAATGAAGTAAAAATATTTCCTTAAAAAAATCTTTGAAGAAAATCGAGTCCATAACCAAAACCTGCTAAAAGCTAGGAGGCATGTTTTGGGCCTCTAAGAATGGGAAAATAAGTTGGTTCCTTTTTTATTTTGATGTGTGGGAGGCCATTGGAACAATTTGCTATGATGGATCTTTCTCAACACTAATGACACGTACAATAGCTCATGCCAACTTGCCCCTTGCTCATGACCTTCCTTACTTTTCAAAAAAAAAAAAACTCCATTATGACCCAAACTAAATGCTTATGTGTTTCTCTTGGAGGAATTAATGGTATCCTAGCATCCTTTGTGGACACTTATGTTTGTTCCTCTACTAAGTTTTAGATTTATTTTTATTTTTATGTTTAGACGAAATTTCTTTTGGTGTACCATTTTATAAATGTATATACTTAATGATTCTATAAGCAAGATAATTAAATTGATTTTAAACTTAATTTATTACTTCAATTTAGTTAATAAAGACATCACATAAATTTTAAAAAATATTAAAATTAATAAATACTTTACAAATAATTAAATACATACATTAAAATAAAAAATATTTAAAAAAATAAAAAATAAAATTTACATCTACGAATTTTTGTATTTTTTAGTTATCAATGGTACTTGAATATTGTCCTTGTAAGAATCCTAATGTATGAATGGTACTTGAATATTTTCCTTGTAAGAATCCAAAGTTGGTGCTCTCAATTATTACTGCAACATCATCATGAACCCTTAGCGTTCAAGGAAAGAAATGGAACATGGATTGTATTATGAGACATTTTTCTATATTCAAGAGAAGAATTATAACAAGGGCGAATCACAAAAGTATAAAATTGGGGCATATAAAAGGAAACAAATGGAACATGGATTGCATTATGAGACCATTTATTTTATATTCAAGAAAATAATTATATTAAGGGTGAATCACAAAAAGTATAAAATTGAGGTATATGGTTTTGTAAAAATGTATTATTTATTTTGTTTTATAATTTTTATTTTATGTTTTATTCTAAAAGTTACTCAACTTTTTACCAAATGTCAATGTACTTTTACAAAATAATATACATTATATTTATTTATTTATTTTTATGTTTTGAATATAAAAATAAAATGTTATTTTTTTTTCAAATTTTAAAAGGTTGGTAATTATGTTTTGAATATAAAAATAAAATGTTATTTTTTTTTCAAATTTTAAAAGGTTGGTAAATTAAATTTAGTTTTGGTGGCAAATTGGTTACGAGAACAATTATTTTTGACTACTATTTACAAATGCGAGTTGACTCATCACTGTTATTAAAAAAAATGCCATCTAAAATAACTTGCTAGTGGTTTGTAAGGGGATAAACTTCCACTCTTGCTAGATGCCTTTGAGTCCACGTTCATTAACCAGTTTCTTTATATCCAAGAAAGAGAAGCTCTTAGTCAATCAAAAATAGTTTTAAGTCTTACTCCAAGACCGATAATAATCATCATCATTGTCATTATCACTATTATTGTTTCCTTATTTATTTTTAAATATAATTGAAATTAAAATCAAAATCTTATTTTACTTATTTCAAATTGTCAAAGATATTAGTAAATCTAATATTTTAAGTTATCATAATTATTGTGATGTAAGACTATTTTTCTTAAAGAAATATAATTTTAAATAAAATTAAGTGATTCAATATTTCTTTTAAATTCGATAAATTAAAATAGATCTTAATAAACACTATTTTTTTCAACTATATTTATATTTTAATAGCAACTACTACCACCACCATCATCATGTAACAACATAACAACATCATCCTACATTGCCACACAAAAAATATTAACAATTATGTGACAATGGAAGTACGACGACTTTCAAACCATGAATGAAGAAAGAAGATAAGTGGTTGATAAATCATCACACGTATTACAACATTGGTTTCATTATGGTTGGTCCATACACATCGTTATACAATTTCTATTGTAATGTCATGTCCATTTTAAAATTTGTGCTCCATTGGAGGGGTGTTAATGTCTCTTTTTCTATGATGTATAAACGTAACCATATCTACATACCACCCCATGTTTCTCATTTTCTAATTAGTTTTTGTTTATTTATTTATTATGTATCTCTTTAATGGAATATGTGAACCTTTCTCATTTTCTAATTAGTTGTTTTATTGTTTTATATTTATGATTGAACATGTGAATTGTGGATAAATGTGTATTTCATTGATTGAATATGTGAATTGTGAATACATGTTTATATTAATTGTGTTAAAAATGTTAATAGTTATTATTTGGTATTTTTTAATATTCAAATCAACCATGGAAATGTTAAAATTAAGTTGTTATTTTGGATTTGAATTAGTTAAAGAAAAAATATTAAAAGAGAAACAAGCATCAACGAGTTGTAAAAAAATATTGAAATTGAAAAAAAATACTTATCAGTGTTGAAAATATAAAGTGTTTATTGAATGTTAAATATGAGAAGGAAATTTCATTTGATAAATATACTTATCACTCTTCAAGTTAGTGATCAAAATGGTTATACAAAGTTAGAGGCTCATAAATTTGCTTTGTAGATTTTGGAGAGAGAAACCAAATAAAGATATTCCAATTACTAAACATGTAGAACTAATGATGAATTTTGTTGAGAAAGATAGAAATACATCAATGCTTATTTTGTTGCGATACATAATTCCTTGTTAGGAGTTAGTTAATCAATGTATAATGTCATGTTATTTGAATAAGGCCCATTAGATAGTTAGTATGTAGCAATTTAATGTAAAAGGGTCATTGATATTAAATAAGGGCCACTAGGTGGTTGGTGCTCATTACTAATGGGACCACATGAAGTTATAGTTTTTCTACTAAGAAATTATTTACCAGGCTATAAGGCTATGTAATGTTTTTGTCAATGTTGTTATCGTAATTGGAGCTCTACTCACAAGAGGTTGCCCCCTTGAAGAGGCCTATGAATGTTGCTCTCTCTCTTTTGGAAATTATTAATACATTGGTTATATTTCACAGGTTTAATCTCATTATCTCTTGTATTTCCTTTGGTGAATTTATATTTCTCTGAATGACTTGTTTATGATTCGATTTCAAGTATTAAGGATCACTGCAAGTGGTATCAAAGCTGTTCCTTGAGCTAACACATACCTAAACTTTAAACATTCCTTTTAGGCTTAATACATATTTTGACATCTGTAAATAACATGGGGATATATCATTCAACATGTACAGATATGGTTGGGAAGAATACACCCAAAAACTACAAGTGGAATCATCTCGTTGGACACCCTTATAACCTCTATTGGTATCCCCCAAGTAGTATAACATTAGACAATGCTTGCATATGGAATTGTCTTCCACATACCCTCAAGTATATTAGAAGTTCCCCAAATGCACCTAATACCAACCTTACATAAATCTATTAACTATCTTGTTTCTATACTACAATGAGAACAACATTTGGGGAGATCACTCTTGTGTAGTAGGAATTTAGGTAATACAGTTAAGAGTATGGTCTATCCTCCTTACTTAGCGCCATGAAAGATTCAACAAAGTATTATTGTTGGAAACTCTCTGGTATATCAAAAAGCTATAAGGGTTCAAGAAGGGAGATGCTTAAAGTGAAAGACAAGTTAGAGCTCTTTTGCAAGGAAATAGGCATGCACGTTAATAGAAGAAAATCAACCATCGATTTGCCAAGTTTTGAGGAAGAGGAAATTGATTTTTACACTTTGTTGTTCCCTTTCAGAAAGGAAAAACTAGATAAGGGTTTAAAGTAACTAAGGTTTATTTGAAAACCCAAAACTACTTAAAGAAAGATTAGAACCAATTGTTAGTTTAGATTGAGAAAATAAATTATGTTTTGGAGCTTCAAATGGCTATCAAAAGGGGGTAGGCTAGTACTCATAAAACCCATTTTGGAAGCAATACTTGTTTTCTAGATGTATTTAGTTTGGATCCCTAGAGGAATTATGGAACAAATTAGGAAAATTAGTTTCATATTTGTATGGGAAGGAGTTTATAGTAAAAACAGAGTAAAAAAAGGGATTTCCCTGGGTAAAATTAAATAGGTTGGCACTACCAAATAAAATGGGTGGTTGGGTCCTAAAGAACATTTTTTATTTCTCCAAGGCACTAGACGGAAAAGTGTATGGAGGTTGGTTAAAGGGAAAGACTTATGGTGCAAGGAAGTGATATAAAAATGTATTTTCCATGATATAATAATAAACTGGATTAGAAATCCCATTAATATTTTGTAGAATGTCTTGGTGATGTCGAAGGAAATGATCAAGGATTTTCCCTTGATAGGAGAAGAATTAGTTTGAAAAATTGGAAAGGGCTACATGGTTAGATTGGGAGAAGACCCTTTGGGTAGGGAATAATTTGGATTGCAAGATGCCTAAAAATATGATTCAAATGCTAAGGAATGTTGGTTTTGTATCCCTTTCCTAAATAACACACCTTGTGAATTCCAATTTGTGGGGGTAAGACGATTTACCCACTAAAATCTTTGTATATAGAGGTTTGGAGGAAGAACAATGGATTTTTTTTTTGGAGAGCTTGAAGAACTACTCATGTAAGGCTTCATGACAAAAAATGAGTTGGTTTAGGAACATGCTCCTATAGGGGTCTATTCTATAAAATAGGGGTAACTTTTAAGCACTATTGGATACGGGGGAAACTCACCCTAGTGGCAAAAAACAATTTGGATATTGAAGTGTACCTCTAAGACCAAAATTTTCATGTGGTGTCTGCTCAACATTAAAATTTTAACCTAGGACATAAAACATAAAAGGAATGTAGAAGGTCTAGGTAGATGCACTTTGTGCCAAGTGGAGGAGGAGAAAAACTCTCATTTATCCTTGCATATTGATTCTACTAAATAGGCCTGGAAAGATCTTGAGGATTTGAAAGGGAAGATGTTATCTTGGCAGGGATCCTTAGTGGAGGAGGGTCTAAGATTATGGTGTTTAAATGAAGATTTGAGACATTATTATTCTCTTCCTTTGATAGTATCTTGGCGTGTCCGATTAGAAAGGAATACAAGCTTTTTTGAAGACAAATGAGTGCCCCCTTTCTAGGTAGTTCACAAGGCCTCAATATCCTCAAATATTCCTCAACAATCCAGCCTCAAATATTTTATAATTATCATTAAAGAAGTCATTGAAAAATATATTCCCTCGTCATATTTTGATGACGTTGCTAAGCAAAATCCATATTGTTGTGGTGCTGGAAGGGTCCTCTACATTTATGGGAAATCCTCTTATAATTTTTTGGTTGGGTTAGGATAAGGAACCAACAATTTTGCTGAAGTTGTGAATTTACACTTACCCTTCAGCTGGATTGGGAAAAAAAATTCTTCAAGTTTTTGGTTATTCTCAAAATATCATCAAATGGGTTAAGAATGAACAAATGTTATCAAAATTATTGTTAGCTTCGATTCTAGAGTAAGTAAAAAATAGCATGTTCAAGATTCACCTGTCTTATTGTTTACCACAACTACAGGGAGAGGAATTTTTCAGTAGACACCTTATATGAGCAAGGAGTTCCATTTCAAAATGGTACTTGTAAAGTGTTAGAGGATGAAGAAGGTTCTATTTATGAGTATTTTCGACTTCCCTTTCATGAGGCACAGGGGATTTACTCACTCTGCTTATTGGATTTATCTCCAAAAATATTTTGTAAGCCTTGTTTTAATAGCTATTTCTATAGGTTTCTTGTTTCTCTTTAGGATACACCAAATATTTTGACTCCTAGTTGGCTACAACCTTGGGTACATATAATATCATTTTTGAACAATTTTAATATTTGTAAAAGAGACTGCAATTAAAATATTGGATGTTATTTTTCAACAATTATGTTGCTATAAGCTCCATTTTGTATAAGCTCTTTCTTCAGTGAAATAAGGGATGGGTTAGATGTTCAATGTTTATGGATCCTTTTGGCTCCTCATTTCTAAGTTAGGAATGCATAGCACATTTGAAACAATTGATTTCGTTGTTTAATAAAAAATTGGTATTTTTTATGAGGAGAAAATATATATTAAAGAGTTATATAACTTGAAACTTGTTTGCCTTTAGGACCTTAAAATACCTTACCTCTACAACATAGACATGGAATTCCTAAATATTTGAGTCAATAAGGAATTTTGGAATTTCGTTAGCACAATAATAATCAAATGAGAGATACTCTTACAAACACATAAAATAAAAAATAAATTAAATAAAATCCTTTTTGTAGTGTTAGTCTTGCCAACACCATTGTAGTAGACCCATATCGAAAGGATCTTGCACAAACTTAGTTGATCGAATTGGTACCGCTCTACAGTAACATTTTTTTATATGGACCCAACCCTACTATTGTGGGTGATCTATCTTAAAACACTCCATGTTATATGTTGCTTAAGCTAGTATAAGATGTACCCACCCTTTTGGTGGACCATAATCCTAGTTAACTTACCGACCTATAAAATCGATACTTTGAGCTTCAAGACAAACTTGACCAACAAGCTTCCAATACTAATAAGCAATTTGATATTTAACTATTATTCTAACCACTCCTATGTTGGATGAGCTCGACATATGATATATGCTATTTTGAGTCTCAAAATTATTTGTTTGATTCTTTTGTTCTAGTTAGATGCAAAATAATCTTCATCGAGAATCAACTCAGTAATCTAGAAAATTAGTACCCTAAGCTTAAAAAAAAATCTTAACCAACAAGATTCCAATGCTAATAAGCAATTTGCCGAGAGAGAATGGAACGACGAAGCGACTCCTTCCGCGGCTAGGTTTTCCTAGCCGCCGCCCTGTGCAGAGCCGAGCTTGGCTAGAGCAGGCTGCTCCTTCAGCGCGGGCTTCTCCTCAGCACGGGCTCCTCCTCAGTGCCGGGTTTTGCTGTCGGTTTGTTTTTTCAGTGTGGGGTTTTATTGCAGCTTATTCAGCGTGGAGATCTCTCAGGAAATGGGCTCTCACGCCCAGCTCGCCGCCTTCAACGACCTTGTTCAAGCTGCTGCTCCTCAGGTAGCTTCTCATTCTTCTTCCAAGTTCGTGAAAAAGATGGACGAGATCCCTTCTTTAGAGCTCTCTCCTTCGGATCCATGCCAGAAAGCTCTCATCCTCTCTGAGCAAGCCCTCATTGGAAAGTTCACACGGTTGTGGCCCAGCCCTAAGGCGGTGGAGATCTGGATTGCAGAACATTGGAACCCTCTTCTGCAAGGACAGGTCTCTCTCTTTGCTGCTGGTCGAGGGTTTTTTGTATTCCTATTCTCAAATAAAGAAGAAAGAGACCTTGTCTTTCGCTCGGGCCCTTTCTTCATGGGCTCGAGAGGTCTGTTCTTAGCCCCCTGGTCTCTGGGGTTTAACCCAGAAGCAGAGATCACAGCCGCTCCAGTCTAGGTAAGACTCCCTAACCTCCCTCTTCATCTTTGGGGGAAAAGTACTTTGATTGACATTGGTAATAAGCTAGGCCGCTATCTAGATACTGCAGAACCAAAAGGGGGGCAGTACATATGTGCCCGCATCTGCGTAGAGGTGAATCTAGAGAAAGGGATTCAGGAAGCCCTAAAGCTCACTTTAGGAGAATGGAGCCACATTCAAGAACTGGATTATGAGCAGATCCCTTTCAAATGCAACTTCTGTCATGTATACAGCCACTTCGCTAAAAGCTGCCCCAAGCTTGCAGATCCACAGAAACCAGCAAATCCTCCAGCTACCACCGACACAGAGTTCCAGACGGTCTCTAACAGACGCCGTCCTCCCCGAATAAAGGAGCCTCAAGTGTCCCAGCAAAAGGTTTCCCAAGATCATTCTCCTCTTGCAAATACTCCACGGCCGGAAAACAAAAATAGTTTTGCAGTACTCCAAGAAGAAGAAGCACAAGAACCTGAAACTGCAGCTGTCCAGGATCAGGGCAACTCTGGCCCCGTTGGCTCCTTGGAGGTAACTGAACAGGCTTCTCCAAAACCTGCTTCTCCAGGTTCAAAGAAATACCCCAGCGCTTTGATTCGCGAGACTTCAGCTTAGGCAGGATCGGCATCCTTGATCCCGTCGTCAAAGGGAACCTCCGACTCAGAAGACTTCTCAGCTCCTTCTCCTCCCCTCACCAGAGGGCGAAACACAAATAAAGAACGTAGAGAAAAGGAAGCAGCCTCAAACATCAGCGTCGGATCCCAGAAGAAATTGGATCCTTTCATTAAGGGGCACTCCTCTCCGCCTGTTTAATGTTTTGTTTTTGTATTCTTCTCTGCTCACAATTTGTGAGAGTCTACTCTTGCAAGCAGTCCTTTTCTCGAAATAGCATCAGAAAAATTTGGGATTCACTTCTCAAAGCTCTTTTAAGAAGGCTGACTGTTCTAATAGAGGTCATCGGCCTTCTTCTTCAGAACTCCTCTTTGTACGCTTGGCTGGGCTACATCCTTTTTTAATCAATCAAAAAAATTTCTCAGTTTCTATTAAAAAAAAATGCTAATAAGCAATTTGAAATAAAAAATTCCTAAGTGGCCAAATTTAAGGACATGCCATCACATGTGGCCAAGTTTGAGGCTCTATAAGCATCAATCCTATCTACCCTAAAACATAGTTATAATGGAAGGACCCTCTAGATTAATTATAAGGGATTGAATTTCTCAATGGTGGGGAGAATAATTCCTTACCATCTTTTCATGATAACCAATTTCAAATGTGGCACAAAATTCATAAAGTAGACCTCAACAAGTTTCATGGTTATAACCTCATAGGTGGGGTTACTCATATGGAACATTATTTTTCCTCTAGGGTATTATTATTGAGTTAAAAAAACTTCATGTTCCCATGTATTAAACTTATATTAATAACATTGGAAATAATGGCAAAGTCATACCAACTTTTGGACCCAATTTGTCAAATCCATATATGATCACTTTGAAATAGACATTTTTTATTTGGGTAAGTTGACCGAACTTTGAAAAATTGAAACAATGGAATATTTTATAGTATACTTTAAGAAATTGGCACCATACACCAATAAAATGATTAATACTTTTTTAAAGAATGCACTATAAATGGTATGAAGGAGAAAGTCTGGAACCGGGTCTTGATGTCTTGTCCAACTACTTGGTTGGAGGCTTCTCAAAGAGCACATGAAACACAAGATATGGATAATGTTAAAACAAAAAACAACCTTTGTTCCTCATTCCCACCTTGATCTTGCACCTACAACCACCACCTCACCTCCTTAGACCTTGAAATTCCACAATTTGTCGTTGACAGAAATGGAAGAATACCAACAACTCAAAATTTTCTATAATTGTGATGAGAAGCATTTCCTACGACATAAATGTAAAGAATATGAATTATTTTAAAGAGACATGTACTTCTATAACCAAGAAAAATACATACCCCAAAAAGGAACTCCTAACCTATATTGCATAGAGACCTTCCTTCTTACTCATGATGAAACAACTTTAGATGCTCTCAAGAAGGAACCCCTAATTTCCCTCCATGCTTTACTTGAGATTTCAACACTCTATACATTGAAATTGATTGGATACGCCAAGAAATGAAAGATGATCATTTGATTGACAACACCAACACCCATAATTTTATCCATATGAGACGGACCAAAGAAACCTATTATTATTTCCATGCAACACATACTTTTCAAATTATGATAGCCAATGGTAGTATAATGAAATGTAGAGGAAAGTGTGAGAATGCCAAACTTCAAATATGATATTATCAACTCAATGTCAAAATTAAAATATGATATTATCAACTCAAATCTTACACGTTCACTATTTAAATGGGAAGTTATGCATACGCGATTCTCAATGTATAATGGTTACACACTTTGGATCTTTTTACTATGGGTTTCACTGAACTATACATAATATTCTTTAAGGATGACCATCAACATACACAAAAGAGGATTACATTAGGATCCCTTGAAATTATTAATGCTCACCATAAGGGAAAATTCTTGAAGGACAACCACTACAATGTTATAGCCCAATTCCATGACATTAAATTTATCTATACCCCCCCACAGGAAATTCACCTTGATTTGAAAATGGTCTCGAATAAACACCAACATGTATTTGAGCACTCACGATATTGTCTCCTTCTCTTATAGATCCATGCATATATTGGTTGTAATGCACCAATTTTTTTATGATACGGGGTTTCTCTAACTATTGTTCTACCTATTCTTATGTTGGTTGAGCTCGTCATATGATATAAACTAATTTGATTCCGAAATATTTGTTTGATTCTTTTTCTCTATTTGGCTTCAAAACAATATTAGCTAAGAAGTATAAGCTAATTTGATTCCTTGAAATATTTGTTTGATTCTTTTGCTCTATTTGGCTTCAAAACAAGATTAGCTAAAAAGCAAACTCAATAATTTGGAAAATTATTACTCTAAGCTTCAAAACAAGCATGACCAACAAACTTCCAATGCTAATAAGCAATTTGAAAGTTTAGATTCCTAATTTGTGAAATTGAAGGGAATGCCCACATAGATGGCAAAATTTAAAGCTCTACAAGCATCAATTTTCTCTACCCTACACCACAATGAGCAATGGAAACACTCTACAGTTCAACTAAAAGGGGTTGAATCCTACAACGGTGGGGGGCATAATTCCTTACCATCCTTTTAGGATCATCCGAATCAAATGTGGCACAAACTTCATAAAGTAGACCTCAACAAGTTTGATGGTTCTAACCTCATATGTTAGGTTACTCAGATGGAACATTATTTTCCCTTCAGGATGTTATTAATGACTTAATTTTTTTTGAGTTCCTATTTCTCATACTTAGATTTGAATGTTGGAAATGGTGGCAGGAATACCAAATCATGTGGGGGGTACATCTTTTTGACCCAACTTGTCAAAGCCACATGTGATCAATTTGAAATAGAAACTCATTATTTGGGTAGGTTAATCGATCTCCACCAAAATGATACAATGGAAGATTTTATAGTAACCTTTGAGAAATTGGAAATAGATACCAAAAACGTTATTGATATCATTTTTAAAGAATGCTTTATGGATGATTTGATCATGGAAATCTAGGCCTATGTCTTGATGGCTTCTCCAATTACTTGGTTGGAGGATTTTGAAAGAACACATGAAGAACAAGTGGTGTGTAATCCTTGAACCCAAAAAAACAAACCCATTTTTCTCCATTCCCACTCCACTTTGTCACCTAAAACTACCTCCCTACCTTCTCATCCCTTTAAAATCTACAAGTTGTCCCCAATAGAAATGGTAGAACACCAACTTCTCAGACTTTAGTATAATTATGATGAGCAATATTTCCTAAGGAAAAAATGTAAAGGATATAAATAATTTCAAAGAGATGTTTCCTCACGTAACTAGGTAGAACACACACCCCAAGAAGACACTCCCAACCTGGATTACATAGAGACTACTTGCTATACGCATGACAAAAAACCTCTATAGGATTTTGTGAAGGAAACCCTAATTTCCCTCCATGCTTTATTTGAGATCTAAACACCCCATATGTTGAAATTGATTGACTAAATCAAGGATTAAAACGTGATCATTTTGATTGAGTACACAAACACCCACAATTTTATCCATGGGAGAGTGGTAAAAAAAACCCATTATTATGTCCATGCAATGCATGATTTTGAAATGAATATAGACAACGATAGTATGATGAAATGCAGGGAAAGTGTGAGAATGCCAAACTTCAAATACAATATTCTTAGCTTAAATCCCACATATTTGTGATTGAAATGGCCCGGTATGAAAATGTCATTTTTAGTTCACAATGGGTACACATTGTGTCTTGTTATAATGGATGGCATTGAATTATACATAATATTCACTAAGGAGTAACAACAACGTACACTTAATGGGATCAAGTTAGGATCCCTTGAAATTATGAATTCTCACTGCAACACCCCATTTTTCACCCTGAAATTTAATGATATATGCAATGATGATATGGCTAGAATCTAGGTATAAATGGGATAGGATGACTAGATGTATTGTAATTATGTACAATGATATTTAATATAAATCCCTAATGACTTTAGATGAAGAAGGATGAAGAGGAGATGGGGAGTTATGATCCACAAGTTGGGGACGTGAAGGGGATTCTAATGGGGAGATGACCTTAGAGACTTATTAATATAAGTAATTATCCTTACTTGAAACCTTAGAAGGTGAATTTATCCTATGGTACCTAAAGACATGTTTATGAGAGTCACTTAATCAGCTTTAACTTATTGTTATCCTAAGATGGATATTAAGAAGGGAAAAAGGGCTCTTCTTGAGAGCCACATGGAATTTATAGCTAAATATATTTTTAATTACTTCCTAATTTCTTAGGAATGCAAATAAGAAGTATGTACATTAAATTTTCAACCCAGGGTTCTATGGTGACTTATTCTTTATCAGCTGATGTGCAAGGGTAGTAACTTGGAGTCAACCCCCTAGTTGACAAATCCCCAGGCAGTTACAGTGCAATGTATATGCCAATTGTAACTTATTTACATCAATTTGTCTTATATAAAGTTGTGGTTTTGAGAATTTTCATTCATGACAATGGTTGAGGCAATAGACATGTATTTTGACAAGGAACTATATAACTAAAGCGAGATTGTAGTAAAATTAAATTGACCAGTATAATCGTAAATTGTAGAAATGTAAATATGTGCTATGCTGAAAATAACACATTCAATACTGGAGGGAAATGTTAAGGCTAATATCACATTATACTTTTGAAAAGAATTGATAGAAATCAAATCACACTATGTTTGAAATTAACCTCACACCATATCCTAGTTGAAAGGAAACTTGTATAAAGTAACAACTAATCCTTTCCAATTTACAAATCATTTATTTTGCTTGATGTAATAAGTGCAAATTATTAAGTTGGATTTCTCTTGTGAAAATCTAATCAAATTCAATATTCACAAATTTGATCTAAGTATGAAATCTCTATGAGTGAAATTTGATACAATAGGTTCAAGGAAGTGAGAAAGATGCAAATTACTAATTGAGACACCAATCATTAAAAAGAAATGATAACTATGTGCATTAACAAGAATAAACTCTATTATACTAACATGTCTAAAAATTACAAGTAGTGGAAATTAAGCATGAATCATCCTAAGACTAATCGAAAATGCAAGTAAATAAAATTGTTCACACACTAAGACTACAAATTAAAATACAACAACAACACCAGTCTACTAGAGTGGGCCCTTCCTCCTTGGATAGGGTGTTGGAGGTAGCTTGCAACAATAAAAAATGAGCTCAAATGCACATTACATAAATAATAACCAACTCTAGAGGTTCAATTAAGCAAATATTTCATTATAGATTTTCAATATATTTTCTCTCTAATTGTTGGATAGTTTCCTAGTGTTGGGAATCCGTCTTTATAATAGCCTCAGAAAATCTAAAATTATCAAACAGTTTTGGACAAACTTGAGAACCCACAATTCTCAATATGTCCTCATAATTATTAATAACTTGATCACATATGGTTGGTGAAGTTGAACTTCCAATGCATTTACTATTAAATAGGAAATATGATTTAACCTTCAAAACTATAAACTAAATCTGAGCAATTTGCAAACACCTCATCGTAACAATTTTTTTCTTGGAAATTCAGACTCTTTATCTAGATGGTGCCTCATCTTTCCATGTGGAATCATAAGCATGAGACTCATATTGTTTTGCAGAATTATTGTTGTAGAGTTTCTGTAGCTTCTCTAAATTTCCTGTAGAGTTTCTACAACTTCTAAAAATTTATTGTAGAGTTTCTAGAAATGTCCTACAGTGGCTTTCACATGTTTTGTATAGTTTCTGAAGGGGCTCCACACCTTCCATGGAGCTCCTGTAAGATCCTCTATACTTTTTGTTAAGCGAATACTTCGACAAGAAACTCCACACTTTAAATAGAGCAGATACTTATGCATCCCTACATTACAAAATTTGCAATGTTCCTACAAGCTAATGTGAGTACATATTACCTTACTTATCCACCAAATAATAGACAAAATGAAATGTGAAATAATTATTCCTTATTTAGGTACTAGGAGGAAAAATAAGGCTTAAGAAGGTATTCAAAAGGATGTTAATGATATTGAAAAGGTTTTCTTAAGGATGACATCATTAAGGCCCACCATCTCCCCTTGAAAAAAGGTATTGCATGTCCTCATGAAATCATTTTCTATTCTTCTAGGTTTGGAGAGGAAATAGGCACATGATCCGAACACATAATACTCCCATTATAAGTGGGGTTTACCTCTTTCTCTAATATATAATACCCATCTATTGAGTGATAATATTCCAAAAACTATCCTTCTTTTCATCCCCTACTATAGGGCTTCAAAAAGTGGGAAAGTGTAACTTTATCCCAGTCTAGTCAGAACCATGCACTTTGAGGAAAACTAGATACGTATGAAATCATTCTAGTGAAACCTCAAACTTGTCATAAGTAAATGGGCCCTTGTTTCTTAGTTCTAGGTCTAGGGACTCAATCCTCCTCTTCACGCTCAAGAGGAACTCTAATATGTGCATGGTTACCACATGGTTACCCAATCATTGCAAGTAGCAATGGATGAGTTTTGTGATTATTTGAAGGATGTTATGAATGATTGATCCTTGATGATATCAACTCATTCTGCAAACAACTTGGCTGCTGGTGGAGATCCTATGATCCATAGGTCATCGTCCCACTCTGTAAATTCGAAGAAGGAGAGTGCATCACTCCATCTCAAAATGAATCCTAATAAATGATAGAAGTGCACAAAAATTTACATCCACTAGATATGGGTTCAGATACACATAAATGAACTACATTGTGAACAAAACACGATCAATATTTCATACTACAATGATTCTAATCCAAAATCAAGTCAACAGTTCCTTCAAATAAAGACAACACAATGGCGAGGGGAGGTGGTAATAATTTATAATGTGAGATAGGTGGCTTAGATATAATTTCTCATGCTTTAACTATTGAATCTTGGTATTCAATATATGGATGTTCATTAATGCCTCATGTTCTTTTGATTTTTTTTCTTATGCTCACCTCCCTTTTGACGCTTGAGTGGGGAGGTGACTTTTTATTCTAGGTCTTTTTCCTTCTCCTTCCATCTCACTAAATCGATTTATAGGTTTTGAATATTGATTAAATATCTTAAGCAACTCTTAGGGGTTTCTACCCTCTCTTTGTTTGAATTATTGGACCATTGATCTACAGGCAATGCGTGAAATTGAAAGGTAGAATTTTGCAGTGGAATAGTAAGAACAATGTACACTGAACAAGACAAATTTCAGATAAAACTGATAAGAATTGATCAGTAAATTACAACGTTAATCTTCATTAATTCCAACAGTATACAACAGTGTTACAATAAGGAGAATTCGAATCATGTGGATAAGATTCGAATCTACCAACTCAATCCCAACTGACTAGTTAACTAGAAGTGTCTAAATCACTATCAGAGCTCCCTAGTCTAACTCCACATGTCTAATTCAGTCTATCAATAAGTTAAACTAGTTGAACAGATGAGGTAGGTGATAAATGGCGCCTAGTCCAATGCAACCATGCAATGCTGGCTCTAACTCAATTGAAATACATCTAACTAAATGTAACCAGAGGTTAACTTAGCATAAATGCCTACCTACCACAACCAAATGATGGAGGCTGCTAGTGGCATTTAGAGTGGATCCTAAAGCGTAGGGATTGGAGTCGGTGGCACCAAATGACACACCAAGTGGCACTGGTGGCACCGGTGGCACTAGTAGCACCAATATCATGGTGGCACCAAGCTCTACAAAATGACTCCTTGTAACACCCCGGTTTTGACCCCGTTGCATTAAATGTACATGATGTATATATTGTAATGAATTGTGGTGTGGAGCTAAAGGAAAAAGCCCCACCATCGATTTAGTTGTGTTATGTTTCGGCGAACGGAATCATTGCCGATGGTATATCGTGGTACATGACATATATTAAGTTTTTTCATCATGTAAATATGCATCTTTAATTAAATAACCCAACCAACTATGTTTGCGGAAACTAAATTGAGAAGGGGCATGATTTTCCCAAGGATAAGGGGGGGGAAATTGTCAAACCTTGGGCTATGGGGGAAAAATCCATGTGTGACCACCCTGTTTGAATTGAGCAACTTCCCTTGTCTTATCCAACTACCATTTTAATGTCCTACTGAGTAGTTGAGGTAGTTATTGTTGGGGAGTGGAGTGTGGCAGGATTGTCAGTCCTTTCCCACACGCACACTCCACCAGCGAATCGAACCTCACGTTGGGAAGAAGAATGAATACGCCCATCATTCCACTCTCTCCATGACGGTGCTGTGAACACTCCCGCAATTCCCACTCTCCATTGCGATCTGTGTAAGTCTTCCCAGTTGCTTCATTGTCTAGGAAGGACTGTTGTTTCCCCCACATTGTTGGTTGTGTCTGTTTTACATTTTGGGACTGCTGTAGGTGGTTTTGGAGTCGTTTTGGCCATGATAGGGCCAAGAACGACTCAGGAATTGTTTTCCTTGCCCAAGCTGTGAATCGCTTGTGTGATTGCGTGTATGCAGTGGTGGGTCTTCGGACTGTGTTGGAGTAGGGGATGAGGGCTTGGTTTGCTTAATAAACCTGGTGTGTTTGGAAACCACACAAATAGAGCTAGAGGGCTGAATTTCTTCTCCACAACCCCTGAATAGCACTGGAATGAAAGTCAGGGCCTGAGGGACTCTGTAGCAGAGAAGGGACTGATTCCTTGTGTTGGGTGTGTGTGGTTATCTTAGAAGTCAGGCTAGTTCTAGTGTAGGTGTTCCTAGATCTATAATGGGATCACCAGATTAGCATTTAGCCTTTCCCAGCTCCTTGATGGCCTGATAAACTTGACCATGTTGGCTTGGCTATCTTGTTGATGGCCTGATAAACCCAACTGCGTTGGCTTGGCTGTGTTTTGTGTATCCTTGGCTATGTGTAAGCCTGCTTGTTCCTTATTCCTTGGGGAATCATGCCCAGCTCGGGGGTAGCAGCATTGCTGAGAGATTTAGGAGCATGCTAGCCTATGGTTGGGTGGAACGTTGCAGCGACGTAGCTGGTTGCGGGACGATTTCTTTATGAGATAAGTAATCTTGACCATTTGGTCTCTGTATTTATATTTATTGTTTAATGAATATGATGAGCATGTTGAATGCTTGTATGAACGCATGGTTTCTTCCGTTGTATGATAAATAATCATGTATACATGTTATAGTTCAAAGCATTTTGTTTCAGCATTTTATGTACATACATGTTCATGGGGCAGTTGCCCGGATGGTTAATGTTATGGTAACATCCTCTTCACCGGTTGGAGGGTCGGGGGCGTTACAGTGTGGTATTAGAGCTAAGGGTTGCAACATGGGCCTCTATGGGCCATGAAGAACCAGTTAGAAGAGGCATGTTTCCTTCTGCCTAGAAGAAATCAGTGAATGACTGGAAAATTCACAAAATTTGTCTAAGTGTTTGAACTGTCGGTTCATCGGAGGACTTAATGGGAAGAACTTCTGATGTAGCGGAGAGCTAGGCGGAAGCACACCCAATGGAGGATAGATGGAAGAAAAATCATGGAAAATTTTCTGAGTGTTCATTGGCCGTCAGAGAAAAATAGTGGTTGGGTTCACCGACACCGCGGAAGAACTTAGCTGTTTGTCAGTCCACCGTTGCGGCTGTCGTGTGGACTAGCACTCCGATGATTAGAAGTTCGACCGTCGATGTCGTCGGTGAAAAATAGTTGTTGGGTTCGTTGACACATAGCACTTAGTGGTTCCGACCACCGACAGATGTTATGTTCTGTGGAAAGAAGAGGGGAAAAATTTTTGATTTTTTTTGTCTAAGTGTTGAGACCATCGGCGATCGGCAAAAGATAGTGGTTTGGACCGCCTATGTGTGGGAAGAAGATTATCTGAATGGACTATCGATGAATTCGAAAGGATTTAGTTATTCGCGTGCCCGCTGTTGCGGCTGTCCAGTGGACTATCCTCTCGACGGACAGTTGTTTCGACCGCCGATGCCGCAGCGACTAGGGGTTCTAACCGTCGATAGGATTGTGGCAGCGAAAACCTTAGAGAGTTTTCTGGCCACCGTTGCGGCTGCCCATGGAACTAGCCACCCAAAGAGTAGTGGATCTGATCGCTGATATGCTGGCATCACCGATAAAGATCGGAAGCCTAAATGACTGCGGATCCGACACACCAGAGAAAAGTAGGTGAATAGATCACCGATGAACAGCGGAGGAAGTTAGTTGTGCTGACCGCCGAAACGTCGAAATGTTAGTTGGGATGAGACCTGACCCTGTATAAGGATATTTTGATTTTTCCATGGGATTTCCCAATAGATTTCGACTGTTTTTCAATGGGATTTTCAGCTGTTTTTCAATGAATTTTCAGGGTTGAAAAGGAGAAAGTGGCAGCGATCTTATGCGCTAGATTGCACGAAAATTAAAGAATTACAAAAAAAAAAACAAGGGTAGCCACCCTGTAGTGGCGGAAGCCACAAGGGGGCAAGCCCCCTTGACCCCCGTCATCCCCCTCAGACAGACGTTCTTTGATGAAGAAAATCTTGTGTTTGGGAAAATTTGTTATTTTATGATTAATCCTGGAGAAGGTAAGTAATTCTGATTTATATCAATGTTATGCATCTAACAGTTGTGTTACTAACACGTTTGCATAATCATAGTCACCTTCAAGGGCAGTATTCCAGGTAGTGCAGTGGTGGTTTAGTTATGAGAACCCATGATGGATATGATGCTTGAGATTCTTACGAGTGTGCACATGATGCCATGGGAGAAAATGTTCGTAATGGACATGATGACATAGAGTCTAATGGAAGGAGATTCCAAGAGACACCATCAGATGTTGCAGCCACCATGAGAAGCTTGATCAAAGCCCAGGAAGAGCAGCATCAATTGAATGCTGCTATGTTGCAGAGTTTGACAGACTTGCAAAGAAAGATAGACTCTGGACGAGGTACAACAAAACTAGAAGGCAGTAAGAGTAGTACTAGGAGAAGGAGAAGGACTTCTAGTGGATCCTATGACTCTGAAGAATCCAGCAGGGATTCAAATTCTTCTTCTCATAAAAGAAAAAGAAAGAGACACCATAGGGATCGCTCTCGAGATGAATTTAAGAAGGCTAAACCTCCTACATTTGATGGTGAGGTAAAGACTGGACAAGAGGCTGAAGCTTGGATTCTTGGGATAAAGAAGTACTTTCAAGTGCAGGATTATTCTGGAAACATGAAGGCAAGAGTTGCCATATTCAATCTAAATGGAAGAGCATCCATTTGGTGGGAACACTTCAAGCAAGTAAAGAGGATTAGGGAAAGGAGAATTAAGTGGAAACAATTCAAGAAGTATTTCAAGCAGAAATACCTCTCTGACAGGTATTATGATGACAAGATTAAGGAGTTCCATGAGCTGAAATTGGGACAGCAGACCATGGAAGAATATGCAAATAAGTTTTTGGAGCTGTTGAGGTATGTCTGGTACATTAGAGATGAAAAAGTGAAGGTCCAGCATTTTTTGAGTGGATTACCTTAGTCTTATAAAGATAGAATTGAGTTTTATGAACCTAGAACTCTTGAAGAAGCAATAAGGAAGGCTAAGTATTGCTATGAGCAAAGCAAAGGTAAACCAAATTACCATAAGGCATGGAAGGACAAGAAGAATGAGAAGTTTGACCAAATAAAGAAAGGTTTCAAACCTTCTAGCTTCAGGAATCAGCAGAGGCAGCCATCCCAAGCTGCGAGTAAACCAGTTGGAGTGATAGGAGAAAAACCTAAGGATCCACAACATAATGGAGGAGCACTTCAATGTTGAAAATGTGGAGGACCCCACATGCGCATAACTTGTCCACTCAAGAATGAGAGTGCAAGACCGGCTTATAACATTCAAGAAGTAGAAACAGTGGGTCAAGTAGCAAGGGCAATCCTTAGGATTTATGCAGCACTGGAGGACCGTCAAGCGGATCACCAGTTAGCTATGGTTGAAGTTGCAGGTAAGATTATTGAGCAATCTGTTTCTATTTTGATTGACTCTGGTTCTATGCATAGTTACATTACTCCTAGAGTAGTGGATATTTGTGCTTTTAGGAAAGTAAAGCATAATAAATCTTGGTTAGTCCAGCTAGCCACTGGAACTAAGAGAAAGCTCAGTGAAGCGGTAGAGAAATGTCCATTGGTCATGAATGGATTGGTCACTTGTGTAGATATGAATGTTCTACCACTTGGTTCCTATGATGTTCTCATTAGAATGGATTGGTTAGAAGCTCACAGGGTGAAGCTTGACTGTTACAATAAGACTTTTGAATGCATGAATGAAGAAGGGAACCTAGTAGTCGTGAAAGGTATTCCAAAGGTGATTTCAGTATGACAGGTTTCAGCAATGCAGTTAAAGAAGTTCTATAGGAAAGGTTGCCAGTTGTATGCAGCTCATATTTTGGAGACATTAGGAGATGAAACTCCTAGGTTGGAGGACTATTAGGTGTTACAAGAATTCAGGGATGTGTTTCCTGATGAGATTCCAAGGCTTCCTCCAAAGCGGGACATTGATTTCACTATTGAACTTGTTCCAGGAGTAGCACCAGTGTCCAAGGCATCCTACAGGATGAGTACACCGGAGATGCTAGAGCTGAAGATGCAACTGCAAGAGTTGTTGGAAAATAAGTATATCCGACTAAGTGTGACTCCGTGGGGAGCACCAATTCTATTTGTAAAGAAGAAAGATGGTACACTCAGGTTGTGTATTGATTACAGACAATTGAACAAGGTTACGGTGAAGAATAAATATCCTTTGCCTAGGATTGATGACCTCTTTGATCAAATGAGAGGAGCAAGGGTATTTTCCAATATTGACTTGAGGTCTGGTTACCATCAGGTGAGAATCAAGGATGAATACATTCACAAGACAACCTTCAGAACAAGGTGTGGACATTATGAGTTTGTAGTGGTACCATTTGGTCTCACGAATGCACCAGCTACATTTATGTGCCTTATGAATAGTGTCTTTAGCAGGTATTTGGACAAGTTTGTTCTTGTTTTCCTTGATGACATTCTTGTTTATTCTAAGAATGAGAAAGAGCATGAAGGGCATTTGAGGTTGACATTACAATTGCTCAGGGAGCATCAGTTGTATGCAAAACTAAGCAAGTGTGACCTATATAGAGATAGAATTTAGTACTTGGGTCACATTATCTCAGAAGAGGGTATATATGTGGACCTTGAAAAGATTGAAGCCATTATGAATTGGCCTACTCCAAGAAATGTGGAAGATGTAAGATCTTTTATGGGACTTGCAGGATACTACCAGAGGTTTATTAAGGGATTCTCCAAAGTTGCACATGCCATCACTTCTTTGCAAAAGAAGGGGATGAAGTTCGAATGGACATCAAGTTGTGAAGAAAGTTTCCAATGGTTGAAGAATATTCTCACCAGTGCACCCGTATTGAAAGTTGTAGATCTGGAGAAAGATTTTGTTGTGTGTACCGATGCATGCGGACAAGGGCTTAGAGGAGTCCTTATGCAGGACAACCATGTGATATGTTATGAGTTAAGAAAGCTGAAGGAGCATGAGAAGAACTATGCCAATCATGATCTAGAGCTTTCAGCCATAGTACATGCCCTGAAGATGTGGAGGCATTACTTGATGGGTAGAATATTTGAGCTCAGAACAGACCATTATGGTCTAAAGTATTTGTTTGATCGACCTACTCTAAATGCTAGGCAAGCAAGATGGCTGGAGTTTTTATGTAAGTTTGATTTTGAAATCAAGCACATAAAAGGGAAAGAGAATAAGGTAGCTGATGCACTCAGCAGGAAGGTGCAAGAAATGCATGTGGCATCTCTTAGTATTTTCCAATCAGATTTGAGGCAGCAGATTGTTAGTCATGCTGCTGGAGATGAATTGTATGAGCAGGTAAAAGACAAATTGCAACAACAAAGTCTTGAGAAGAGGTATGAGGGATATATATTGGAAGAATATGAACTTCTTACTTATAGAGGCAGAATTTATATTCTGAATGTAGCAGGTTTGAGGAGAGTTGTTATGGATGAAATCCATCAAGCTCTGTATTCTGGTCACCCAGGATATCAGAAGACAATTGCTACAACTAGAAGGCAGTACTTTTGGCCAGGAATGAAAAGGGATATGGTTGAGTACATTTCGAGGTGTATGAAATGTCAACAGGTAAAGGTTGAGCATCAACACCCTGCAGGTTTGTTGCAGCCTTTGCCAGTTCCAGAATGGAAATGGGAAATTATTTCCATGGATTTTATTACAGGACTGCTGATGACTTGGAGACAGCATGATTCCATCATGGTTGTGGTAGACAAGTTGACTAAGGCAGCGCATTTTATACCGGTTAAGTCTATGCATAAGACTGATTACATTGCAAAGATATTCATGAAGGAGATTTTCAAATTGCATGGATTGCTGAAGGAAATAATCTTTGACAGAGATGCCAAGTTCACTTCCAACTTTTGGAAGGGGTTGTTTGCAGATTTGGGTACAAATCTAAACTTCAGCACTGCATACCATCCTCAGATAGATGGGTAGACAGAGAGAGTTAATCAGGTGCTTGAAGACATGCTTCGCATGTATGTGATGGACAAACCAACCAAGTGGGAAGATTACTTGCACTTGGTAGAGTTTTCTTATAACAATGGACAACAGGGATCCTTGGGGATGAGTCCGTATGAATCCTTGTATGGAAGAAGGTGTAGGACACCAGTGACTTGGGATAACCCAGTGAACAGGGTTGTGCTTGGACCAGAATTGCCCAAGGAAATGGAGCAGGAGGTTGTAAAGATCAAGCATAATCTAAAAGCAGCACAGGACAGGCAGAAAAGCTATGCAGATAAGCATAGGGTGAACAGGGAGTTTAGCGTTGGGGATCATGTTTACCTTAGAGTGAGGGAAAAGAAAAGTTCCTTGAAGCTTGGAAGTTGTGCCAATCTGTCACCTAGATATTGTGGGCCGTTTGAAGTGCTTGAAAGAATAGGGCCTATTGGATATAGAATTGCATTGCCTGCTGGTACTAGAGATCATAATGTTTTTCATGTTTCTTTGCTTAAGAGATATGTAGATGATCCTAACCATGTGATAAATTGGGATGTAATTCAGGTGGAACCCGAGGGAGAGTTCCAAATCGAGACAATGCGCATCCTCGACAAGAAGGTCACAATGCTTCGGAACCGGGCCATAGGGCAAGTAAAGGTGCAATGGGAGCACTACGGACCTGAAGAGGCTATGTGGGAGATGGAGGATGCCATGCGATTGGCACATCCATTTTTGTTCAATTCTACGGATCACTGAGGCAATACCAGTGTAGCATTTTGTTCAAATTTTGTAAAGCACTGAGGACAGTGCTATTGAAGGGGGAGGGGAATGTAACACCCCAGTTTTGACCCCATTGCATTAAATGTACATGATGTATATATTGTAATGAATCGTGGTGTGGAGATAAAGGAAAAAGCCCCACCATCGATTTAGTTGTGTTATGTTTCAGCGAATGGAATCGTTGCCGATGGTCTATCGTGGTACACGACATATATTAAGTTTTGTCATCATGTAAATATGCATCTTTAATTAAATAACCCAACCAGCTATGTTTGCGACAACTAAATTGAGAAGGGGCATGATTTACCCAAGGATAACGGGGGGGGGGATTGTCAAACCTTGGGCTACGGGGGAAAATTCCATGTGTCACCACCCTGTTTGAATTGCTCAACTTCCCTTGTCTTATCCAACTACCATTTTAATGTCCTGCTGAGTAGTTGAGGCAGTTATTGCTGGGGAGTGGAGCATGGCAGGATTGTCAGTCCTTGCCCACATGCACACTCCACCAGCGAATTGAACCTCGTGTTGGGTAAAAGAACGACTACGCCCATCATTCCACTCTCTCCACGACGGTGCTGTGAACGCTCCTGCAATTCCCCCTCTCCATTCTCTCCACTACTCGCCATTCTCCATTGTCGCTCATCCTCACATAGGGAAAATGTCTTGTGTCTCACGCAGAGGATTCTCTTTCTGTTTTGGTCTCACGCAACTAGGAGAGGGAGTCGTTTCGACTGTCATTTGTGTTTTCCATAGAGAGATATCTGGTGTGTTTCCATCCATATATTGGGATCGAGTGTAAATTTCTCTCACGCACAGGTTGGGAGGCTGATTTTTCCTTCCCCATTGCGATCTGTGTAAGTCTTCCCAGTTGCTTCATTGTCCAGGACGGACTGTTGTTTCCCCCACGTTGTTGGTTGTGTCTGTTTTACATTTTGGGATTGCTGTAGGTGGTTTTGGAGTTATTTTGGCCATGATAGGGCCAAGAATGACTAAGGAATTGTTTTCCTTGCCCAAGCTGTGAATCGCTTGTGTGACTACGTGTATGCAGTGGTGGGTCTTCGGACTGTGTTGGAGTAGGGGATGAGGGCTTGGTTTGCTTGATAAACCTGGTGTGTTTGGAAACCACACAGATAGAGCTAGAGGGCTGGATTTCTTCTCCATAACCCCTGAATAGCACTGGAAGGGAAGTCAGGGCCTAAGGGACTGTGTAGCAAAGAAGGGACTGATTCCTTGTGTTGGGTGTGTGTGGGTGTCTTAGAATTCAGGCTAGTTCTGGTGTAGGTGTTCCTAGCTCTGTAATGGGCTCACCAGCTTATCATTTAGCCTTTCCCAACTCCTTGATGGCCTAATAAACCTGACCATGTTGGCTTGGCTATCTTGTTGATGGCCTGATAAACCCAACTGCGTTGGCTTGGCTGTGTTTTGTGTATCCTTGGCTATGTGTAAGCCTGCTTGTTCCTTATTCCTCGGGGAATCATGCCCAGCTCAGGAGTGGTAGCACTGCTGAGAGATTTAGGAGCATGCTAGCCTATGGTTGGGTGGAACGTTGCAGCGACGTAGCTGGTTGCGGGACGAGTTCTTTATAAGATAAGTAATCTTGACCATTTCGTCTCTGTATTTATATTTATTGTTTAATGAATATGATGAACACGTTGAATGCTTGTATGAATGTGTGGTTGCTTCCGCTGTATGATAAATAATCATGTATACATGTTATAGTTCAAAGCATTTTGTTTCAACATTTTATGTACATACATGTTCATGGGGCGGTTTCCTGGATGGTTAATGTTATGGTAGCGTCCTCTTCGCTGGTCGGAGGGTTGGGGACATTGCACTCCTATATATGGACACAGGAGCATTATATAATCCTAACAACCCCCCTTAATCCTAACTTGGACAAATTTGGGCCCCGACAACTAGGCCAAAAGTCACCCATTACAATATAAAAGAATTAAAAGGCTACTTAATAAACCAGGGAAAATGGGAACTCTAATATGTGCATGGTTACCACATGGTTACCCAATCATTGCAAGTAGCAATGGATGATTTTTGCGCTTATTTGAAGGATGTTATGAATGATTGATCCTTGATGATATCAACTCATTCTGCAAACAACTTGGCTGCTGGTGGAGATCCTACGATCCATAGGTCATCGTCCCACTCTATAAATTCGAAGAAGGAGAGTGCATCACTCCATCTCAAAATGAATCCTAATAAATGATAGAAGTGCACAAAAATTTACATCCCCTAGATATGGGTTCATATGCACATAAATGAACTACATTGTGACCAAAACACAATCAATATTTCCTACTACAATGATTCTAATCCAAAATCAAGTCAACAGTTCCTTCAAATAAAGACAATACAATGATGAGGAGAGGTGGTAATTATTCATAATGTGAGATAGGTGGCTTATATATAATTTCTCATGCTTTAAATATTGAATCTTGTTATTCAATACATGGATGTTCATTAATGCCTCATTTTCTTTTGATTTTTTTTCTTATGCTCACCTCCCTTTTGATGCTTGAGTAGGGAAGTGACTTTTTATTCTAGGTCTTTTTCCTTCTCCTTCCATCTCACCACATCGATTTATAGGTTTTGAATATTGATTAAATCTCTTAAGCAACTCTTAGGGGTTTCTACCGTCTCTTTGTTTGAATTATTGAACCATTGATCTACAAGCAATGAGTGCAATTGAAAGGTAGAATTTTGCAGTGGAATAGTAAGAACAATGTACACTGAACAAGACAAATTTCAGATAAAACTGATAAGAATTGATCAGTACATTACAACATTAATCTTCATTAAGTCCAACAGTATACAACAGTGTTACCATAAGGATAATTCGAATCATGTGGATAATATTTGAATCTACCAACTCAATCTTGACTGACTAGTTAACTAGAAGTGTCTGAATTACTATTAGAGCTCACTAGTCTAACTCCACATGTCTATCTTAGTCTATCAATAAGTTAAACTAGTTGAACAAATGAGGTAGGTGATAAATGGTACCTACTCCCATGCAACCATGCAATACTGGTGCTAACTCAACTGAAAGACATATAACTAAATGTAACTAGAGGTTAACTTAGCATAACTACCTACCTACCACAACCAACTGATGGAGGTTGCTGGTGGCACTTAGAGTGGATCCTAAAGTGTAGGGATTGGAGCCGGTGGCACCAAATGGCACATCAAGTGGCACCGGTGGCACCAATGGAACCAATCACACTAGTGGCACCAACATCATGGTGGCACCAAGCTCTAGAAAATGAATCCTATGTTAGGAAAGATGATCAATTAGACTATATATGGACAAGGGAGGATTATATAATCCTAACAACTCCCCTTAATCCTAACTTGGGAAACTTTGGGCCCTGACAACTAGGCCAAAAGTCACCCATTGCAATATAAAATAATTAAAAGGCTACTTAATAAACCAAGGAAAATCAGAAAACCTCATGGGAACACCCCCCCCCCTTCCCCCCTTAAAATAAGAAGGAACAGGAAATATAAGCTATGCTTAGGAGAAAATTCTTCCTCGTTGGGAAATAACTTGCAAAAGCTTTTCTGCAATTCGTAGCACTATGCAGAAACAAATGTAGTATGTTGGTTCTTCTATGCAAGAAAATCCTAATATTGTGCATGTGAACCTCTCCAAACTAATGATTATGTCTGGAGGAACTTTCCTCTTTGGAAGAAGAAGAATATGCTCAACTGAATAAAAAACATAGACAATTGCAAGATGAAAACTGGACCCATGTAGAGCAACTAAAATCAACCGATGAGAGAGAAAAAGTGCTTGAGAATTCGAACCATGTGAGGAAAACCCAAGCAACTGATATATTGAAGCCTATTCCCATGCATCCATGCTATACTAGCGCTAACTCAATTGAAATACATACAACTAAATGTAAGTAGAGGTTAACTTAACATAACTACCTACCTACCACAACCAACTGCCAGAGGCTTTTGGTGGCACTTAGAGTGGCTTCTAAAGTGTATGGATTTGCATCGGTGGCACCAAATGGAACACCAAGTGGCACTAGTGGCACCAATGGAATGAGTGGCACCAAATTTTAGAAAATGAATCCTAATTTAGGCAAGATGATCAATTAGACTATATATGGACAAGGGAGGATTATATAATCCTAACACCACCCCTTAATCCTAACTTGGACAACTTTGGGCCTTGACAACTAGGCCAAAAGTCACCCATTACAATCTAAAAGAATAAAAAATATGCTTAATAAACCAAGGAAAATGGTAAAAACTCATGGGAACACCCCCCCCGGCCCCACTCCCCCTCAAAATAAGAAGGAACAGGAAATACAAGCTATTCTTAGGAGAAAAATCTTCCTCTTTGGGAAATAGCTTGCAAAAACTTTGTTGCAATTTGAAACACTATGCAACAACAAATGTAGTATATTGGTTATTCTGTGCAACAAAATCATGAGACTATGCATGTGAACCTCTCCAAATTAATGTTTATGTCTGGAGGAATTTTCCTCTTTGGAAGAAGAAGAATATGCTCAATTGAATCAAAAACATAGACAACTGCAAAATGAAAGCTGGACCCATGTAGAGCAACTGAAAAACAAATGATGAGAGAGAAAATGTGCTTGAGAATTCGAACCATGCGAGGAAAACCCAAGCAACTGATATATTGAAACCTTGAACATCAAACCATGTGAGGTAAAATAAGCTCCAAGTGTTAGGAGCAAGTGTCCAGGCGAATCCAGAATGTCTCCATGTTTATTAGTTCTGTGAGGAGATGAGCATGTGATCAAATAGAAATGTAGAGAATCCCTGGGACTGTGGAGAGAGAATCCTTGAGCCCCATAATCTGATATAGCTTCAAAAATAACTAATTATCCACAAAATATAATATCAACAAACTCATGAGATAAAATTGACATCAAATCCCTAACAACAATTTTGAAAGAGACTTGCAGTACTTGATTTTTCACACCAAAATTGATGAGAACAACTACAAGCATGAATAGAGGATCTTGAAACTTAAAACTAGAACCAAATAAGGTCATATCAGATCGAATAATATGGAACAAAGGTTCCAAGTGCCCCACCAAAATGGTAGATGCACAATTTTCTCCTTCTTCAACAAAATTTCGAGTATTGGTGCATGCAATCATGTAGGAATTTGCTGGAAGCTGTAGATCAAAGAGAGTGAATGGATCAATCCTCAAATATGAAATTTCTTCCAAAACATCCAAAGTGTTACTTTTATACACACCATCAACAACATTATAGATAGAGAAATCAAATTCCTCTTCATTTTATGAAACAATCATTGGTAAACTTTGCACAAAATTTAAAATAAAAGAATCACTGAGAATGTTTGCATAGAATGGAAGGATATTTTTTCCTCAATAAAAGAGATTCGAATGTCTTCTTCTAGATCAGCTATATGAGAAGATGAGATATCAGAGATCTCATAAAATTTC
This sequence comes from Pseudotsuga menziesii, assembly GCA_001517045.1. NCBI lineage: Eukaryota > Viridiplantae > Streptophyta > Pinopsida > Pinales > Pinaceae > Pseudotsuga > Pseudotsuga menziesii. The sequence continues at coordinate 41,864 of LPNX010977093.1, read as the reverse complement.
GGAGCAGGAGGAGAAGTAGTCACTCCAAGGAGACTTTATTCAATTTGAATTGACTATGTTGAAGTTTATGCTTCTTCTTCATCTTGAACAACTTGCTTTGTTGCAGGAGAGGGAACATTGAGTATATTATTAAACTCATCATGTTGGATTTTAATAGAACCTCTCCCAACAGTTAGTATTTTGGAGTCACCTCCCATATGATTGTTAGGTCCTCTTGATAGAGTGAGAGTGGTGAAGGATTCTCTGGAGGCAACCATGTGATTGGATGCTCCAAAATCTATCAAGTAAGCCTTCGACAGAGTGAGGTCTACTTTCAAAGCAAGGAACCTCTCATATTATTTAGTCAACTCTCCAACATTAGACATCTTTGCACTTTATGGAAGAGAAATATTGTTCTTTTCAAGGAGTGTTGTCAACAAGTCGGGGGTCTTCTTCATGCACTGACTTTTTGGATGAAAGCCTCTTGATTTAGGAGGATTCAAGAAGGCAAAATTTTTGAAGTCCCCCAATATCAGCAAAACCAGCACCATATCTAAGGGCTCGTCGAGACGATTCCAACGGCATTCGTTTCACCTCAAATGGACTTCGTATGAGAAAGTTATCGCATTCTGTTGTATTGGTGAAACAGGCAAATTTGGCAAAATGGAGGTGCCACGTGGCACCACTAACAGGGTGACACATGGCATCCGTACTATACAGACAAGATGACATGGCAAGTGTACAGACCAATCACAAGGTGACATGTGGCAGTATGGATCCGAGCTGGCATACTGCTGACTGGGCGTATGGACGGTGACGTGGCAGTACGAGCAGTGACTGGGTGCTGACTGGACGTGAGGTGGACCAATCCCAAGCCGCCACATGGCAGCACAAGATTGGCCGATATGTCCAAGGCAAAAATTATGGCCTCCGCAGGGTTCAACCACGTGACCTCTCTTGTATAAGCGCTTTGCCTTCACCACTTCAGCTACATATGGTTATTGGTTTGTGTGTTAACATTATTTTATTTAACCTTGTGGAAGTTTATAATAATGCAAAAAGTGGGGCCGAGGCAATCCTCGACCCATGGTTTCCAATACAACAAGGTACGTGGGGAGTTGTTGCAACTCCAACCCACAAATCACGTGGAGCTCATGACCCATTCAACGCGCCACCACATAACAAACTTTGGTTATGGATTACCACGTGCTCTTAACAAACGTTGGTTATGGCGCTTAACATGGGTTGGAGACCATGTGTTACATGCCACCTAATATGGGGTGGAGACCATGGTTTTAAAACAACTTTCAACGGATTACATGTCATAGGGTGGAGCACCACCACATGTGGCATAACAAAACTTTGGGTTAAGTTTTAAAATGGGTTTGACTTGGTTATGTATTTTAAAAGTGGGTTTTTAAAACCTTATAATATATGTAATGTGTTTTAACCTATAATTGGTATAGTTTTAAACTATAACCAACTATATGGTTGGAATATTATATGGTGGGAATATTAAATGGATGGTTGGAATTTAAGAGCCTAACCAACTTGGAGGTTGTCAATCATATGCCCAATTAGGCAAATTTGTTGTAACTGAGAATTCACGAGGAACATGTGAAGGGGGTCTTCTCAAGCTATATAAACCCTCTTATTCTCCATTTGCCTCTCATGCTTTGGAGTGGAGACTTTGTAGCTAAAGGAGAGAAGGGAGATTGCGTAGCTTTGCAGGAGGAAGGTATGAGTGTTTATACTCGTTTTACATCGTCTTCAGGCTTCGGAGTTGCTGGAAGCAGTCTTGTTGTACTTTGGGTAGTGGTTCTCTTCTTGGCCATTGTCATCAAGGTATCATTGTATCATTGCCATGTATTTTGCCTTATGCTGAGATTATAGATCGGCCCTCCTATTGAGAAGCAGGCCCGGAGACGTAGTCCATCCTGGACGAACTCCGTTATCAACTTGTTGTCTTTATATGTGTATTGTCTATGCTGTTTGGTTCTCTTCGTATGGATTTGTGAGCTTCGTTCATGCTCTTTATGAAATTCATGTTAACGTCATAGAGTAGCAAAGATCTTGTTTTCGGATCACCTCTCATACAGTATGGACACTTAGTCTTCTCTTTTTTGGAACTCGAGGCTCCATCATAATATCTATGATTCTCCTTTGGATTCGAATCAGTGGCTTTGTGATCCTTCCCCTTCTTCTTCCCTATGGCTTACGCATTGTCCGAGTCTGACATCAAGAGAGCTTGATTTTTGGAGGATTGAAACACTCCCACTTGAACTAATTTATCCTACTCATGTATTAAGGACTCAAAAAAATCATATAGAGAAGGAATCTTCCAATTGGGGATGGAAGCTCTTCCAGAATGGAATGTGGATACAAAGACAAAGTACTCTAAGCCAAGCTTGCTCAATACTGGTAGAACTAGTTGCTCATATTTCCTCTCTATACTGCATTGTTTACATTGTAGTGCTAGTGACTTGAATTTTGTGAAAAACTACTGGATAGTTTTGAAACTGCTAGGATGCAATGCATTGAGATCATTCTCCAACATGTGACCTCAAATCTCATCTTGTTTTCCAAACAATAATTCAATATTCTTCCAAGCTTCCTTCGGAGTCTTCAGTCCCTCAAGGTGAAAGAGAAGATTCTGAGAGATGTGAGTGCATAGGAAGCCAAAGGCTTCATCCAATTGATTCAAGAACTTAATTTTCTCAGTAGGGTGGTGGGATCTATCTCTCTGCACATTGTCATCCTAAAAAGGCCAATATTGCACAAGGAGACCTGCATATATGCCCTCCAATCAACATAGTTGAAGGGTGTAAGGATACAGGGTACATGAGATGAAGAATCCATCAATCTTCCCCTTGATTAGTCAATTTCTCCACAAGCTACATAGGTACCTGCAAGTAACACTGCAAAAACCAAAATAATTTCACAATCATGTCAGTTTCAATCCTTCAACCTCGGCATGTACACTTTCTCTGGGTCTGTCACACTTGCAGAGAGTTCTCTAGAAAAACCCAGAGTTACCAAGGCACAAATTGCAGGATTTATGTGGAAACCCAGTTGCTTCTGGTGTACAATGGAGATCAGACAGACTTGCTGCTAGCCTAAACAAGGCTCTGATACCATGTTTGAATTATTGAACCATTGATCTATAGGAAATGAGTGCAATTGAAAGGTAGAATTTTACAGTGGAATAGTAAGAATAATGTACACTGAAAAAGACAAAGTTTAGATAAAACTGATGACAATTTACCAGTAAATTACAACATTAATCTTCATTAATTCCAGTAGTGTACAACAATGTTACAATAAGGACAATTTGAATCATGTGGATAAGATTCAAATCTACCAACTCAATCCTAATTGACTGGCTAACTAGAAGTGTCTAAATCATTATCGAAGCTCACTAGTCTAAGTCCACATGTCTAATCCAGTCTATCAATTATTGGTCTTAGGGCAGACCCGGGTTCTATACTTTTATCTTCGCACCAACAAAAGACCCACAGTGTTGTCCCTTTCGGCAACAACCTGCGAACAGGTTGCAGTCTCACCCGAAATAGCTATGGGATGTCGCAGAATCAGGTTTCTGCAAGCAAAAGAGGGATATTACTGTACCTTTAGCTTCTAACAAATGATAATTATTAAAATACAGAGCTTTGATATTCACTTATTTAGCTTCACGGTTAGATAAACAAACAGTGCCTTGCTTAACCCTTTACTGGGAATTCACAGTGAAGTTAATAATTAGCAGTGATCTTACTTATCAGTTATATAATTATTTATGCATAAAATAACAAACAACAACACAAAAAAACCACAACACATGATATAACATGGTTCACCCCCAGTTTAGGGGTTACGTCCACAGAACTATGTTTTATTCAACTCTTTACAAAAACCACAGTTTTGATCTATGCACTCAGCTGCAGATCCCTTCAATTCCTCAAAGCTTCCCACTAAGCTGCAGATCTCTGCGCACACAGTTGCAGATCTTCTTAATCACCCAAAACCCTCTACGCACACAGCTGCAGAGGTCGTCCACGCACACAGCTAGGACTTAACCTTACTTACAAAAACAAGCCTTAGCTTCGCATCAATTCATCTTACATCAAAAGCCTAAACTGACTTCTTTACAAGAGTGCTTATTTATAGTGCACTTATTACAAAACCATGGGCTTAAACCATGGGCACCTCAGACCCTAAACCCTGGACTTAAACCATGGGTTGATTACAAAAAGAGGGCTTTGACTTAACCCCGACACCCCTAAGACTATTTTGGGTCGCAACTCCGCTTACAAGTTTCCACAAAAACCGCGGAGTTACCAAACCTAAGGACTGTTAAGGTGTGTGCCCCAACAGGCCCCTAAGACTCACTAGTGTCCCGTCCCGGGACACTCTGCTGCTCTTCTGGTGGACGAACCTTGTTGGCGAATATAGTAAATTGCTTCTTTAGGCTGCACATAATATCATTGGCTACCTGCTCCTTCTCGACTAACTCCTATAGTGCTGCTGCTGATGCTTCGCTAGCTTTTTCTTGTGCAAATGCATCATAGTCCTTCAGAACTTTGAGCTGGCTGTCTGTAGCAGTGCTTAACTCCAAGGCTTCATCGATAAGGGGCTGCATAGAATTTTCCAACAGTGTTGCTTTCATTCTGCATGACTCGATTTCCTGTTGGAGTTCCTTGCTTTGTTTTACCTTGAGCATTTTCTGCATAGGAGGCAGAGTCTTAATTTCTGCCTTTACTATATCTAGCTCTATCTGTCGCTGCTTGATTAGTTCTTGCAGCTCTCTGACTTCAGGATTTTCCTGTAAGGTTGTCCAGGCTTCGACACTGTCTTCTAGCAACTTTGCTGCACTGCCCACAAGGTTAGATATTTTTGTTGCTGAAGCTTGAATGTCCCTACGACGCTGCTCCCTAACTTCTGGGGGGATTTCTGGTTTGATGTGAAGTTGAAGCTCCGCAATCTGGGCCTCATGCTCTGCTTTCAGCGTCTCTACCTGATTCCGTGACTGTAGTGCATAGTCTTTCAACTTGACTATCCTTCGCTCTAGTTCTTCTTCAGCCTATATGTCGAAGTTGGGGAGACTTCGACATGCCTCATCCACCACTCGCGCTAGTGTGTCTTACTTACTTTCTACTGCATTCTTCCTCTGATATGCTTCCTGCAGCTGTGCTACAAGGTGCTCACTCTGCTCTGTGGCCTTTTGTAGCTACGCGTGTGAGTAATTGTCTCATGCTTGAATCTCCTTCATGATGGCCAGCTGACAAAGATGCAGCTCCGTCATAGACATCTTAGTGTAGTCTATTCCCACTATCATGCTCATCTGTGAGTGAGATGCTGCGTTGGTTATTATGAGAGCTGCGCTTGACACTTGTCCTTTGTTTTCTCTGGCCGGCCATTGCCTTGTATCTGGCTGCGCGCTTGTTGGGGTACTGCTTGTTGTAGCGCCAGTTACTGATTTTCCTGTGAGTTCCCTTAGTTCTGAAAGTCCCCGAGCTACGCCGGTAATTGCATTAAGGTGCATAGCTGCAAACTCGGACCATTTCTTGGTGAAAACTATTGTGGTCTTCGACAGAGCCTGACTAAGATCCTCACTCATCAGGGCGGGCTCTTCATCGATATCTTTGTCCTTTGATGCCTTTGCTTTCTTCCTAGAATGGGGCTTGGTCACTTCTGCTACTTCTGGAGACTTGCGCTTGTTTGGCCGGTTAGGGTCTGACACGGTTTTGAATGATTCTTCTTCTTCTTCGTCAGCTCCGCTATCTCCACCCTGGTCACCTTCACTCTACTATGACTCACTTTGTTCTGTACTGTCCTCTAGTGGGTTTTGCTACTGTGTCTGACTAGGGCCTGTGCCCACATTGGTGACTGAGGGGACTGGAATGTTTGGATTTGTCCCCGCGTCCTTAAGCCATTCAGCTAGCCATTGCTGAACTACTGTGATGATGTCTTCTTTGGTCACCACATATGGCAGCTTCCAGCATGCCTTCTTCTTATCTGCGCGGGCCTGGATGAATACATTGTGCATATCGGCCTTGAAGTTCACCACTCCATCATATTGGGAGAATAGCTCATTACTGAGCCGCGGGGTCTTTACAATCTCATATGAGATACTCATGGCATAAAAGGCGAACACAGTGTTCATCATCTGCTGGGATGCTTTGTCCTGCGACACCCAGAGCGATGCGTACCTCACTGCACCTGGCATGCTTGGGGGCACAGTAACAAACTGCGCCTTGGTAGGTTCTTTCCATCCTACTAGTGCGATAAGGATTATCAACCAAGAGTAGTGAAAAGGTCTACCTTTCTCTTGTGCGTCACGAGCATCTTCAAGGAATTCCTTCGCAATATACGCTGCCCAGTTGTAACTGTAGCCTTCGGCACAGTTCGCAACAATACTGATAATTGGGGCAGGCAATTCATATGGTCTGCACTTTCTCGTCAATTTGCAGGATAAGAGTTTAGCTGTGAAGCGAATGTTTTGGTGCTGAATTGTCGATGTTTGATACCCTCGCTTTCCTTTTTGTTAGGTTGAAACGGTCCTTCATGCTTTGTGCCAGCTTCGTATCTTCATGTTTTGAAGGAAATTCTATCCCCGGATCAGGCCCTTCCCTTGGTAAGCCTGTGATCCTATGAATAAGCTCGCCATTGATAGGAATTATTTGGTCGCCTATCCATAGGTACCCATCATGTACTAATGCCAAGAGCTGCTTGACTACTATGGTCACCTGTGTGCTGCGACCAAAGTGGGGAACATCGAGCATCCTCAACAAACCAGCTTTATCTAAGCCAGCAGCCCACTGTTTTACTTCCAGTAATGTCGCTCCGATATCCGAATATCGGACAGAGTGTAAGTATGTCCCAGGTGCGAACTATGGAAATTTCCCATGATCATTTGTATCATGGTCGGCGTACTTGAGCCGATCTATTTTCCCTGTCATTGTCCTAACCAGCTGCACACCCGGTGGTAGCGAAGGGGTGCGTAATGTGAACTTCTTCATCTGCCGAGGGAGCTGAAATCCTAGTCGAACTGGCGGAAGATACGGTGGATGATGTGGTGCAATGTTCTCATCCTCTTCAAGAGGGACCTCTGCTGAGCTGGATGGATTCATCTCGGGATCCTTCGGTGTTTTCCCTGATTGCTGGTGTCTGTCTTCGTTCTGCTTAGAATGAACTTCAGGCTTAATTTTTTTTCTGGTAGAGCGTGTCTGCATTGGCTGGGTCGGTGCTAGGGGAGTCTCTTCATGGGGTGCAGACGCAGATGGGTGGCTGAAAAGGTGCGGCAGACCCTCCTGTTCAAATTCTCTCACTAACTTCTGAAGCTCGCTATCAGCTGACATAGATGCAATTGTAAAACTCAGGAAATTGTAGAATGAGAACGTTGTGGGTGTGGGTGTCTTCTTATAGAATCCATCCACGACATCTGTCATAACTATGCATTGATTATACCAAATTTGACAGAGATCTTGTCCAAACGGTGGTAGATTTTCCAAGATCTCATTAATATAGGCAGTTAATACAGGTAGCATACCGGTGCTGCCAATTTTGATTTCTTCCAACGGTCGTATTTTAAGCCCCAACAGATCTTTCCTTCTTCGGCACAAGCAGTAACTCTGGTTGCGCCCTGATGGGGACATTCGACACTTCCTGATACCACCTTCAACATAGATTCGAACTTCAACCCATGACAGAATGTCTTCCACTGCCGCAATGATTCCTTTTATTTCTGAGAACTTTGTCAGAAATAGGTCCTGATCCTCATGGAGAAGTTGGGTCACTTTGCTCACCATTTCGTCATCCCAATAATCTCCAATGGTAGCATACTTAGGGTTTTCTTCAGACCCAATGTTTATGGTCCGTGTCTTCAGGGGCTGAGTCACTTCAGGGGCCTCAACTACTGGTCCATGCACTTCGCAATGTCCTTCTGACTCAGAAATGTTAATGTTGCACGGATCGTCATCCTCGTCAATTGCGAGGTTATAACATTATACTGCATTAGCTTCTTGTTCCTTCCAATTAGGTTGGTATTCTGCTATTTATTGATCATCAAATACTTTAGTATGGATCAACCTAACAGCTGCGTCCAAAGCAGGACAACCCTCATTAATAGAAAATGTAAGCACAAAACTATCAACAAGACTATTCCAACTTACAGTACCATGGTGAAGCTCGACCTCTGCATACCAGTTCTTTGCTATAGGTTTCAAGGTGTGCACAAAACTATGTACCCATTCTTCACGAGGGACATGCTTCCATGCTTCATAGCATTGCTCCAAATGTCCCTGAGGATTAGTCTTACCATTAAACCTGCTTTGCACCTCCTGAGGTTGGTCCCTGAATCTTAGGCAAAGGAACTTCTGGCACGCTGCCCAACTATGAATGTACTTTTTGTGACCATTCCACCATCTAGCTGCTGTGGCTCTGAATGCTGAATCTAGAGTCTCCATTTTCTGTGAGTTTGGTACCTGTTCTGAGAATTGCACAATAAACTCTTCTGGGTCTGTCGAACCATCAAAAATAGGTAAGCTTATTGTCTATGAACTAAGCCATCTGAGAGACTTGTTAATTCTTGCACATCGATGTCCATGTAGCTCATACAGTCTATTCTGCCAATTCTCTAGGCCATCATCTGAATCCGTCATGCAGGAGCTGTCACACTGCCAATCCATGATACCTTCGGCAGTAGGACCAACATAATCTTCTTCCTTCGCTGTGATATTGTAGATATGGTCCAAAACATCCTGGTCTTCATCTTTTATTGTCTTGGTGTACCTCTCTCCTTGAGAAGGATCCAATGGTACTATGACTCTCAGTCCTTTCCCTTCGAAAGTCATCTACCTCTTCTTCAAGTTGATTACTGCATCATTATCTATTGCCCATTCAATGCCTAGCAGTGCTGGATAGGGGTTGCTGTCATCAATTATTTCAATTACCTCAAAGTCTGCTAAGGTACTGACTCCATCAATATCGACTAATATGCTAGGGAGTCTTCCTAGGGGCACAATATTTTGCTGATTGGCTAATCTCAACTGTATAGGGGACCATTCCAGAGTAGGTTTTCCCATTTGTTCCCATGTCTTCTTAGTTAAGACATTTACTTTTGATCCTAGGTCCAAGATGACATCAGTCATGTCATATTCTCCTATCTGAGCATTCAATCTCATCTCCCTGCCAGTTCTTCTGACTCTATGAACAGTTTTTTCTTTACCAGGACTTCGCCGAGGTTCGCAAGAAGCAATAACTTTCTGCAACTCATTTAAAGCATTCTGATTTCTTAAGAGCTTCATACAACTCTGTAAAAAGGAAGACAGTGTACTTACTTTATCCGTCGAAGCTTCTTGCGGCTGCGACTGCTACTGAGGTTGTTGCGGAGGTACTACTGATGTGTTGGGGTCAGTAAAGTCTCGCTTGGCTTCCAGAAATGTCTCTTTTTCTCTTTCGACATCAAATGCTGGGATTTTTTCTGGGGCCTTACGAACCCAAGCCTTGGTAGGCTGTTTCTCCTTGTTCTATACTTCCGTTGTAGCTCCACTCCTGGTAACAACATTAATGGCTGGGTCAGGTCATTGCTCCACAACGATAAGCTGACTATTCTGAGTAGGGCCACTATTTCTTTCTTGAATATTTGTGATCAGCTGCGGGCATTGCTCAATCACATGGTCGACAGCTCTGCAATATTGGCATGTCACAGTGGGGTTCCGACAGTCTCTAGCTCGATGTCCTGCCTGGTTACAGTTATAGCACACAACCTGGCCTCGTCCTCTACCAACCATACCATTATGACCACGACCTCCAAAATTTCTGCGACCTGATGTACTACCGCGGTAACCATATCCATCATTTCCTTGGCCATCATTTTGTACTTGATAAGCATCATAAGTGCGTTCTCTCATGAGGTCAAAGCTGCGACACTCATCTTCGTTGTGTCCCACTGACTTACAGAACTTACAATAAGGGTTCTTAGGGACTTGCACATACCTCTGCAGGAGATAGCAGTCTTCAGGTTGATGCTAGCCAGTTGTCCTATAGATCTCACAATATAGAACACTAGGGTTGAATGGGTTTGGTGCACCAGAATTTAGGAAATTCCTTACTACAGGACACTGTTCCTTGTCGTGACCCTCTATCTGACATTGTGTACACCAAACCTCTTCGCGACTGGATTTCCCTTTTTTCATATCGTGAAGCTTCAGAGCCATCGCTGCCAACTGCGTTTGTATTTGAGCGATACCAGAATTATCTTTGACAGGGGCTGTTTCAAGCTTCATAGTGATTTCCAAAGCCTCCTGCTGATCCGCAACCTTCTATTGCATGAGTGGAGTCCTGATGTGCAGTAACAAAGCTACAATGAACCATTCCTTATGCTGTGCTGGTCCAATAGTGAAACTGACTTGATCTAGCAGAACTTTGAACCTCTGATCAAAGTCCCACACCGATTCTCCTCGCCACTACTGAATTTCCTTTAGCTCAGTGATACACTGCGACTCTGATTTAGGCTTCTTAAATTCCTTTATCATTGCTGCTTTTATATCAACCAAGACATGGTTCTGAGTACTGGAATACTTCATGAACTAGGTCAAAGCGCGGTCTCTAAAAGAAGTAACCAGCTTGGCTCTTCTTGTATCTTGATCCGTAATGTTCTTAGCAGTCCACACTGCTTCACATAAGAACCAGAAATGTTCTGGATCCTCTGATCTAGTTCCTTTGAAAACAGGGAGCTTAATGTCATCATTCATATGGGCCATCGTGGATCTAGGGGGGGAGGGAGGGGGACTGGTAGTAGGCGGGGGGGGAACTTATTGGGGTATACTAACCTGCTACAGGAATACGTGGGCTAGGGTTACTTTCAGAATGCGACGGGTTCTCAAGGATAATAGGTCTTTGCTGCGGGGTTACTGGAGGGTTTCCAATAGAAGGGGTTTCTTCGGGCTCTGAGGCTGCTGGACTTACGGGGTTAGACTCAGTATTTTGACCTAGGGTATAGGACTCAAAAATTCTCTTGTACCTTTTTCCACTTTGCAGCAAACCACTTTTCTAGTTGAAGGTGCTTTCACTTGCAAACATAGATTAGTAATACTAAATCTAACAGTCTGATTCAATGAGCAATATACCTTTTTCAGCCAATAGCATTTTAATTCTCAAACTAAATGAATTCAAGTACTTATCCCTTGGTCCTTTGAAGAACTGCTGTTCGTCTTCGCTGAAGGATGTACTTGTGTCGATGGCAAACTCCGTCACAAATGCTTCAAGGGTTCGCGTTGTCCAGAAATCAACAGCTTGAGATATCTCGTTGTTCACCCTTTTCAATATATTAATTCTTGTGGGGGTCCAATCAGGAAACTGACCTTCTTGGAAGTTCATCCTTCTCTCTATTAACCTGGATAACCACTGGTGCAATTCTATGTGGATACTACCAAAGAAAATTTCAGAAACATTAGAAAAAAATACCTTTGTAAAAAATCGCCTGAACTGTGACGTGGATCGTTGTTCTCTTGTTCAGCAAATTTCAGATAAGTCTCTTCAATCCAATCACCTATTTCTTTCATTGAGGGTCTCCAAAACATAGCCCTCGAGGTACGATGTAAACCCCTCTTAAGCAGATACTGAGTTCAACCGGCAACGGAACCAATTTTTTAGGCTTAGGGCAGACCCGGGTTCTATACTTTTGTCTTTGCACCAACAAAAGACCCACAGTGTTGGCCCTTTCGGCAACAACCTGCGAACAGGTTGCAGTCTCACCCGAAACAGCTATGGGATGCCACAAAATCAGGTTTCTGCAAGTAGAAGAGGGATATTACTATACCTTTAGCTTCTAACAAATGATAATTATTAAAATACAGAGCTTTGATATTCACTTATTTAGCTTCGCGGTTAGATAAACAAACAGTGCCTTGCTTAACCCTTTACTGGGAATTCACAGCGAAGTTAATAATTAGCAGTGATCTTACTTATCAGTTATATAATTATTTATGCATAAAAGAACAAACAACAACACAACAAAACCACAACACATGATATAACGTGGTTCACCCCCAGTTTAGGGTTACATCCATAGAATTATGTTTTATTCAACTCTTTACAAAAACCACAGTTCTGATTTGCGCACTCAGCTGTAGATCCCTTCAATTCCTCAAAGCCGCGCACTAAGTTGCAGATCTCTGCGCACACAGCTGCAGATCTTCTTAATCACCCAAAACCATCTGTGCACACAGCTGCAGAGGTCGTCCATGCACACAGCTGGGACTTAATCTTACTTACAAAAACAAGCCTCAGCTTCGCATCAATTCATCTTACATCAAAATCCTAAACTGACTTCTTTACAAGAGTGCTTATTTATAGTGCACTTATTACAAAACCATGGGCACCCCGAACCCTAAAACCTGGACTTAAACCATGGGTTGATTACAAAAAGAGGGCTTTGACTTAACCTCGACACCCCTAAGACTATTTTGGGTCGCAACTTCGCTTACAAGTTTCCACAAAAACCGCGGAGTTACCAAACCTAAGGACCGTTAAGGTGCACGCCCCAACATCAATCAGTTAAACTAGTTAAGCTGATGAGGTAGGTGATAAATGGAGGCTACTCTCATGCAACCATGCAAGAATGGCACTAACTGAACTGAAAGACATCTAACTGAATGTAACTAGAGGTTAATTTAGCATAACTACCTACCTACCGCAACCAATTGATGGAGGCTGCTATTGGCACTCAGAGTGTCTCCTAAAGTGTAGGGATTGGCACTGGTGGCACCAAATGGAACACTAAGTGGAACTGGTGGCACCAATGGCACCAGTGGTACCAAACTCTAGAAAATGACTCCTAACTTAGGAAAGATGATCAATTAGACTATATATGGACAAGGGAGGATTATATAATCACAACACCCTCCCTTAATTCTAACTCTAACAACTTTGGGCCCTCGAAACTAGGCCAAAAGTCACCCATTACAATCTAAAAGAATTAAAAATATGTTTACTAAACCAAGGAAAATGGGAAAAAATGACGAGAACCCCCCCCTTCAAAATAAGTATGAACATGAAATACAAGCTATTCTTAGGAGAAAATCTTCCTCTTTGGGAAATAACTTGCAAAAACTTTGCTGCAATTTGCAACACTATGCAACAACAAATGTAGTATCTTGGTTCTTTTGTGTAGTAGCATCTCAAGACTGTGTATGTGAACCTCTCCAAACTAATTATTATGTATGGAGGAATTTTCCTCTTTGGAAGAAGAAGAATATGCTCAACTGAATCAGAAACATAGACATCTGCAAGATGAAAACTGGACCCATGTAGAGCAACTAAAATCAACTGATGAGAGAGAAAAAGTGCTTGATATTTTGAACCATGTGAGGAAAACCCAAGCAACTGATATATTGCAGTCTTGAAAATCAAACCATGTGAGGTAAAATCAGCTCCAAGTGTTAGGAGCAAGTGTCCAGGCGAATGCAGAATGTCTCCATGTTTACTAGTTCCGTGAGGAGATGAGCATGTGATCAAATAGAAATGTAAAGAATCCATGGGGTTGTGGAGAGTGAATGCTTGAGATTTATAATATGATATAGCTTCAAAAATAACTAATGATCCAGAGAATGTTATATCATCAAACTCATGAGATAAAACTGACATCAAATCCTGAGCAACAATTTTGAAAGAGACTTGTGGCACTTGATTTTTCACACCAAAATTGATGAGAACATATACAAGCATGATCAGAGGCTCTTGAAACTTAAAAATCGAGCCAAATAAGGTCATATCAGATCCAATAATATGGAACAAAGGTTCCAAGTTCCCCATCGAAATGGTAGATGCACAATTTTCTCCTTCTTCAACAAAATTCTAAGTATTGGTGCATGCAATCATGTAGGAATTTGCTGGAAGATATAGATCAAAGAGAGTGAACATATCACTCCTAAAATATGATATTTATTCCAAAACATCCAAGTTATTACTTTTATGCACACCAGAAGCAACATTAGAGATAGAGAAATCAAATTCCTCTTCATTTTCTGAAACAATCACTGTTAAACTTTGCACATAATTTAAAATAAAATAATCATTGGAGAATGTTTGCATAGAATGGAAGGAGAGTTTTTTTTTCAATAAAAGAGATTCAAATGTCTTCTTCTAGATCAGCTGTATGAGAAGATGAGATATCATATATCTAATAAAATTACAGAGCAGCAGGAGAATGAGTCACTTCAAGGAGAATTTCTACAATTTGAATTCTCTGTGTTGAAGATTCTACTTCTTCTTCATGCTGGATTTTAATAGAACCTCTCCCAACAGTTGGGATTTGGGGGTCACCTCCCATATGATCGCTATGTACTCTTGATAGAGTGAGAGTGGTGAAGCATTCCCTGGAGGAAACCATGTGGTTGGATGCTCCAGAATCTATCAAGTAAGCCTTCGACTGAGTGAGGTCTACTTTCAAAGCAAGGAACCTCTCATATTCTTCAGTCTTCTCTCTAGCATCAGACATCTTTGCACCTTATGGAAGGGAAATATTTTTCTGTTCAAGGATTGTTGTCAACTGGTAGAGGGTCTTCTTCATGCACTGGCTTTCTGGATGAAAACCGCTCATACAGTATGGACACTTAGTCTTCTCTTTTCTGGAACTCGAGGCTCCATCAAAAGATCTTTGATTCTCCTTTGGCTTTGAATAAGTGGATTTGGGATCCTTCCCCTTGTGATTCCCTCTGTCTTGCCCATTGTTTGATTCTGACATCAAGAGATATTTATTCTTGGAGGATTGAAACACTCACATTTGAACCAATTTATCCTACTCCTATATTAAGGAATCGACAAAAGCATCTAGAGAAGGAATCTTCCAATTGGGGATGGAATCTCTTCCGGAATGGAATGTGGAGACAAAGAAATAGTACTATGAGCAAATATTTCTCAATAATGATAGAACAAGATTCTCATCTTTCCTCTCTATTCTGCATTTTTTACATTGTAGTGATAGTGACTTAAATTTTGGGAAAAACTGTTGGATAGTTTCGAAATGGTTGGGCTGCAATGCAATGGGACCATTCTCTAATATGCTCCCTCGAAGCTCATCTTGTTTTCTAAACAAGAATTCAAGCTTCCCTCAAGCTTACTTATGAGTATTCAGTCCCTCAAGGTGAAAGAGAAGATCCTGGGAGATGTGAGTGCATAGGAAGTCAAAGGCTTCATCCAATCGATTCAAGATTTTTTTTTCTAAGTAGGGTGATGGGGCTCTATCTCTTTTCCCATTGTCATCCTAAACAAGCCAAGATTGTGCAAGGAGACCTGTATATCTTCCCTCCAATCAACATAGTTGAAGGGTGTAAGGATTTGGGTTACAAGAGCTGAAGAATCCATCAATCTTCCTTTTGATAAGTCAATTTCTCCACAAACTACGTAGGTACCTGCAAATAACATTGCAAAAAGAAAAATCAATTCACAATTATGTCAGTTTCAAGCCTTCCACCTCAACATGTACACTTTCTCAGGGTCTGTCACACCTGCAAAGACTTCTCTAGACGAATCTAGAGTTAGCAAGGCAAAAATTGTAGGATTTATATGGAAACCCAGTTGCTTCTGGTGTACAATGAAGATCAGACAAAATTGCTGCTATCCTGAACAAGGCTATGATACCATGTTTGAATTATTGAACCATTGATCTGCAGGAAATGAGTGCAATTGAAAGGTATAATTTTGCAGTGGAATAGTAAGAACAATGTACACTAAACAAGACAAATTTTGGATAAAATTGATAAGAATTGATCAATAAATTACAACATGATTAATCTTCATTAATTCTAGTAGTATACAACATTGTTACAATAAGGATAATTCAAATCATTTGGATAAGATTCGAATCTACCAAATCATGTCCTGACTGATTGACTAACTAGAAGTGTCCAAATCACCATCGGAACTCACTAGTCTAACTCCCCATGTCTAATTCAGTCTATCAATCAGTTAAACTAGTTAAACTGATGAGGTAGGTGAGAAATGGCGCCTACTCCCTGTTCATGTATTTGTAACTTCAGAATGTATTCACTTGTATATATTATATTGTATTTCATTGTACCATGATGTTCCTCTGATCAGGAGAGTCATTAATATAATAAAGTCATGTAAAGTCATTGAGGTTAACCCTTAGTTGTAATTCACAGAAATAGTCCCCACAATTGAGTTGAGGTTAACCCTTTGTTGTAAGTCGGGGAAACAATCCCCACAATTGAGGGTATTAGGGTTATTAGACTCTCCTAGTGAGGTTGGCCCTGTAAGAGTAAAATTCAAGTGGAAAACTAGTATAAATAAAGAGTGAGACTCTCTATTTGAAACACACACTCACTCAATTGTAGCACATGAGTGAGAAAGGAAGAGCTTGCACAAGTGAGAAAGAGAAGAATTGTCGAAGATCATCTTTGTGTTTTTGGGTTTTACTTTTGCTATTGGTGATCATTCTATCTCTGAGGAATTTGCAGGGTTTTATCCTTTATGGTTTCCCCAAGGAAAACTCTTTGTGTCTCTCATCTCTTGTGATTATTACTGTGCATGTTATTCTCTCAGATAAGATCCTAGATCACATTGTTTAAATGATAAAATTCTAACATGGTATCAAAGCTAACCTGAGAAGAAGACACTGTGCAGCTGCAGAATCTAGGGATTCTTACTTTTTGGGTCTCTCTCCATAGATAATAAACAAAAAGAGGCTAGGCTAACTCTCCATTGAAGGGTGCATCTTTCTGTCGAAGCATAATTTGATTCTGGGCATTTTCAAATTTTGACCTATCACTACTGCGGGAAATTAGGGATTTTCACAGGAGTAGAATTTTTGAGTGAGCCCAGCATAGTATTTATCTCCTCCTCAAAATCAGAATTTAGAGACCAAGATAGAAATTTTTGGTTGGGTAAAACTCCAGGAAAGTCAAACCCTAATTTGAACCCGGACCAGAAAACCCTAAAAGACTAAAACTAGTCATTTTGGTGCATTCGTTATATCTCAATATTGAAGAAGGATCAAGAGCTGAAACTTTTACAGGATGAATATAAATTCCTTATGTACTATGTGTAAAATTTTCAGACTTATATTCGCTATATTCTGGGAGATATGATTCCTCCAAATCAGGGTTCTAACCTCTCCCAGGATTCATCCTTAAATAGGACACCTTAGGAGAATTGCTATATCTCATGCTGCGAAGGTCCAAATGAAATTTCGCAAGTTGTTCCAGATAGAAAGGAATTTAATTTATTTGGTAAAAGTTTCATACCCTAAAGGTGAAATAGTGACATGTGGAAGTTTTTAGAAGTTCACTATGATGAACAGTACTGAAATAAGTCACCTTGGGAAAACTCTCATAAGTCCCAATTGGTGAAACAAATTCTGCTCAAAACTGCGGTGTTGGAAAGAGGACAGATGAGGATACGTCAGTGTGAATTTTAATATATATAGGAGAAGTACTTTCAGATATATTGTAGAAACTATATCAGGAAATTCTATAGAATAAATTGAAGAAAACTAGGGCATCCGATATTTTGCAGTTCTGATCACAGTTTTGGGAAAATGAGTATGCCGCTCATCTCTCCTTGAGGAGGTGCATATTTCTATCCAATAGGATATGAAATATTCCAAGTTTTGGATATTAGGGTTTTTGAAAAACCCTAGATCAGCCAGATCCAGAACCAGGACGGACACCTTAAATCGGTAAGATCTAATCTTTTTCTATTTAAATTTGAGGTTCTCATTTCAAAATGACCTATCACACCAGCTTGATGACAAGATTGGTGAAGCTGACAACTTACAACTATAGAAGTATAATATCTCTATGATCCTTGAATAAATTGACTTAGATCAGTATTTTAGTAAGAAAGGTCTAGGATCCAGAGGAGATGAGTCTAAGGATAGAGCCAAGAGAACCATTGCAGATTCTATTGAATATCATCTCATCCCTCATGTGTCATCCTTGAAGACGCGAAAAGGAAGCATTCAATGCTATGATGAAGCAATCGAAGAAGAATAAGATATTGTTATAAAAACCTTGAATGGCCTCCAAGGATCATGGGATTCATTCATTCAAGGAATGTGTGCCGGAAGGAAGTGATTACCTTTAGTAGACTCTGGGAAGAGAACACACAAGAAAAAGCTCGACTCATAATAAGAGAAAAGAAAATGGGAGCAACTGAAGATCTAGCTCTCACGATTCAAAGAATATCCCTCAAGCAATGGGGAATATGAAGGACTCAATTCTTTAAGAACCTCTTATCCATCTTAGCATCTGGATAAGAATTGATGATGTCATGAACGAAGAAGATGATGAAGCAGAAGGCTTAAGAAGGAGTCTACCCAAGAAATGAATAAAGATAAGTATTCAATTGTCATTTCATGATATTATTTGGTTATGCATTTGTTTATATTCAGTTGATGTACTATGCATGATAGATTGTTTGCATTAATGACAATATACTACTAATATGCATGTGATGGGTAAGTATCCCATGGTGCTATACAACTCTCCATTGCTACTTGTCTATAATGAAACCTCTTTGTTGACATATTGGATTAGTGCACAATCTCAATGATGTCATGGTAGAGATGGAAGGCATCTAGAAAGTTTTTGTAAGATATGGATGAATGTTGTATTGGCTAAAATAGTTGCATGATTATATATTTATGCTTAAAGAATTTTCCATTATGAATATGCCTCTTGAAATGTTTCTAACCCTACAACTAGTGCATTTGACTTGTAGTAAAGATAGCGTACAATCGCCTACAAGAAAATAAGGATGAGACTTGTTCCAAAGAAAAAGTGACGATAGTTCAAGATTCACTCTAATAATACAAGATGAAGAATAATATGACGATACTTTCAAAGAAAGAAGAGGTCTCAAACACAATGCAATTATGTGACACTGTTGAGCGACATCATTGATGCAGAACCTTCCAGCTATGAAAAAATAGCCAATAAGAAAGGGAAGGAGTGCACCAGTTCAAGAAGAATGATGTCTAGGATGCAGTATCGAGACCTGAAGGGAATTCTGTAGTATCTTCCATATGGATCTATAAGATCCGGCATGCTGTAGATGGAAACATCGTGGGATACAAGGAAAGATTCATAGCAGGAGGCTTCTCACAGAAAGAAGGAATAGAATACGAAGAGACATTTGAAGCCATTGGGAGTTGAGACACATGATAGGCAGAATCATGTGTGCAAATTAAAGAAGGCCTTGTACGAGCTCAGAAGGCACCCATGGGATAACACATACTTGAGGAGCTTGAAGATCACCTAGAGTGATGAAGATATTAACCTTTTCTACTAGGTTGAGAATGAAATCCTATAGAGGATGAAAAGCTCATAGATGGGTGCGAGAAGAAAATTTGAAAAGGTTCAAGATAGAGGATCTTGGTATCCAGTGACCCTAGATGGATACATAGAATATTAGTAGCAGAGCAAGCTACTTGTCACTCCAGTACAGAATGTTTCAAGACATAGAGTACGAAAGGTAGAGGGAGAATGATGCTCCACTTCAGAGGGAGTGACTATAGAAGATCCTGAGGTTCGACACGATACAACAAGATGGACAAATTACTAATGGCTCTAGGATTTACTGAGAGTAAAGTAGATTCCAACATTTAATTCAAGGTTGAAGGCAAAATACCAGTGATGCTCCTGTTATATGTCGATGACTTGTTCCTAATAGAAAAGAGGAACTCATTAAAGTTGCAAGAAGGAGACTTGCTGCTGAGTTCAAGATGAAGGAATTGGATATGATGCACTACTTTCTAGGCATGGAGTTGTGGAAGAATGCAGATGGAATATCCTTAGGACAAGGGAAGTATGCAGTAGATATCCTAAAGAGGTTCGGGATGATGGACTGTAAGGCCATGACCACATCTATGGCATCGAACATGAAGCTATTGAGTGATGCTTCATCAAAGTCGGTTGATGCCACAATGTATTGTTAGATGATTGGGTCCTTGATGTACCTAACGAATACGAGACCAGATATTTGCTTTGATGTGAAAACATTGAGCCGGTTCCTAACAGATCTAAGATATGTTCACCTGATGGTTGAAAAGCATGCAGTGAGGTACCTAAAGGGTACAATTGACTATGGGATCAAGTATGAAGTGAATCAAAATATAAACCTAGAGGGTTATGTGGATTTAGATTGGGCAGTACCATTGATAGGAAGAGCACTTCGGGGTGCTGATTCAGTATGGGATAAGGTTTGATATCTTGGTTTAGGAGGAAGGAGTCCTACATGGCGCTAAGTACAACCAAGGAAAAATATGTCGCCACTTGCTCGGCTACTTGGGAGAGAGGAGAAATGAAGCTCTAGTTTATGATCCAGATCAAGATCTCTCGAAAGAGGGAGTTCTAGCATAACTAGTGAGATAGGTTGTCTGAGCATAAAATCCCAGCGAAGCTCGTAGGTTTCTCAGACATAAACGGTCCTATAGGTTGTCCTCGTACGTAATAATTCCTGGAAAAGCTTGCAGGTTATCCTTAGATGTAATCATCACTGATGTGATTCTATGCTAGAAATGGCCAGAGTGAAGTTTGAGTACTTCAGGGAGAAGCTTGGTGTTCTCCAAATTGAGGTTCCTTCTAACGATAAGTGATGAGTTTGAGAGCCTTCTTGACATGGTGACAGGACTGGTTCCTCCCATGGTCAGATGTAAGTGCAGGAGCCTTTCTAACATGGTTGTGAGATGTGTTCCTCCCATGGTCATATATAATTGAGGATCATTTCTAACATGGTTGTGGGATGTGTTCCTCTAATGGTCAGATGTAAGTGATGAGCCTTGCCAACATGGTGGAAGGCTAGGCCTCCCATTGTTAGATGTAAGTGCTGAGCCTTTCCAACATGGTGGTAGGTTGGGCCTCCCATGGTCAGATATAAGTACTGCTGAGAATTTTCAACATGGTAGTAGGTTGGGCCTCCCATGGTTGGATGTAAGTGCAGGCTCTTTTCTGACATGGTAGTGGGATTGGTTCCTCCCATGGCCAGATGTAAGTGATGTGCCTTTCTAACATGGTGGCATGCTGGGCCTATCATGGCCGGATATAAGTGCCGAGCCAATCTGACATGGTGGCAGGATAGGCCTCCCATGGTCGGATGTAAGTGCTGAGCCTTTCTGACATCGTGGCAGGATGGGCCTCCCATGGTTAGATGTAAGTGCTGAGCCTTTTTGACATGGTGGAAGGATGGGAATCCCATGGTCAGATGTAAGTGCTGGGCCTTTTCGACATGGTGGTAGGTTGGGCCTCCCATGGTCAGATATAAGTGCTGAGCCTTTCTAACATGGTAGCAGGATGGGCCTCCCATGGTTGGATATAAATGCTGAAGAAGATGAGTACCTACATGGAGGCTAGTCCTACAACCAACATGAAAAAAGGGATGGATTTGTAGAACTTTCTATGACGAGTATAATTGAGAGATAGCACCATTTGCTCGAGATAGTAGGAACCACATGATGATGAGGATTATCCAACTTTGATGATGATCTAGTGATGAAGACTTGTGCTGATGAACTATTTCAAGAGAATACCTTCCTAGTTAAGAGGGAGTGTTGATGTATTTGTAACTTCGGAATGTATTGACTTGTATATCTTATACTATATTTCATTGTACTCTGATGTTACTCTGATCAGGAGAGTCATTAATATAATGAAGTCATGTAAAGTCATTGAGCTAACCCTCCATTGTAAGTTGGGGAAATAGTCCCCACAATTGAGTTGAGGTTAACCCTCCATTGTAAGTCGGGGAAATAGTCCCCACAATTGAGGGGTATTAGGGTTATTAGACTCTGCTAGTGAGGTCGACCCTGTAAGAATAAAAGTCAAGTGGAAAACTAGTATAAATAGAGAGTGAGACTCTCTATTTGAAACACACACTCACTCAACTGTAGCGCATGAGTGATAAAGGAGGATCTTTCACAAGTGAAAAAGAGAACAACTATCGGAGATCATCTTTGTGTTTTTGGGTTTTACTTTTGCTATTTGTGCTCATTCTATCTCTGAGGAAGCTGCAGGGTTTTCTCCTTTATGGCTTCCCCGAGGAAAACTCTTTGTGTCTCTTGTCTCTTGTGATTATTACTGCGCATGTTATTCTCTCAGATAAGATCCTAGATCACATTGTTTAAATGATAAAATTATAACACTCCCATGCAACCATGCAAGACCGGCGCTAACTCAACTGAAAGACATCTAATTAGATGTAACTAGAGGTTAACTTAGCACACATACCTACCTACCACAACCAACTGATGGAGGCTACTGGTGGAACTCGGAGTGGCTCCCAAAGTGTAGGGATTGTCACTGGTGGCACCAAATGGCACACCAAGTGGTACCAGTGGCACTAATGGCACAAGTGGCACCAATATCATGGTAGCAACAAACTCTAGTGAATTACTCCTAAGTTAGGAAAGATGATCAATTAGACTATATATGGACAAGAAAGGATTATATAATCCTAACACTATTCTTCAAAAGGTTCTCATTGAACCCTGTCCTCCTCATGTTCCTCTACTTCTAGGTTTCCATATGCATGTTCTTCACTTACAAGGTTGATATCTCCTGTAAGAGATTTTTGTTGTTGTGTTGTCCAGTCATTTTCTATTTTAGTAGCATGTACTAGAGCATCTAGGATTCACCAAATCTAATAACTTTGTAATTTTTCCTTTTTGACAACCAAATCTTTTGATAGTGCCCGGTATGACTGTTTTAATTTCTAATAACATTTCCTTATTTTATGATAGGATTTTTATGTTTAGTCAATAGAATAGGGTGAAATTTTCTAATTAGGCTTTCCTTGCCCTGTTTTCTCTTGGTCATCCTTGGTTACCATATATTTTCCCATCCAACAACCTCTACTTATCTCCACATGTCTTCTTCCCTAGAGCCCAATTATCCTTTTAAATTCTTATCTTTGGGTTCCTCATATCTTTCTGATCCTCCAACCTGTTCCATATTTCTACCTTCATCATATTCCTTTGGGCCCCCATTTTGGTTGTCCCCTAGACCCTTCTCTTCAATAACCTCAACATCCAATGAATCCTTGTTGGCTATGAATCTAGATTGAGTCTTGGGTCACCTGGAATACTTAATGGAAACTTCCCTCCAAAAAATCCTCCTTTTGAGCCACATGGGTTTTTCTGTTATTGGATTGACATACCATAGGGGTTATGTACTTTCCATTGTCCCCTTAATTTTCAAAACTGTTGGGGGTATATAATGTTCTATAAAGTCATCCCATGTTTGGTTTATTTTATAAAGGTTTTCTTCAATTAAGATACTAATTAGCTCATGGTGTGCTAGGATTTATTTTGTGTTTTCCATTCCTTTACCATTTTGGTCATCAGCTCTAAACAATTGTTGAGAAAGTATTGGACATTGATAAACATGGGGTTTATGAGATGGGTTAATAATTTAAAGTGTTACCCAGACAATAAACTATATCTACCCTCGCAGGAAACAAATTTCAAAACATAGAGGGATAAATTGGACCACAATGGTGGAAGATAAGTCATTTTCATCCCTTTATCCATTCCTTGGACCGTTTCACCAACCATAAGAAACACTCCTCTAACTATTTTTATTTCTGCTCTTTGTTCAAAGCATCTCTCGCCAATTTGAGTGAGACCTATTATTTTGGAAATTGTGTCTTCATATACATAGATTCTTAGTCCTCTCACTTCTACAACCAAGTGATTGTATGATATCAAAAATTCCATGGTGACTTCTTTGTTTCTCCTCAGTAACATTTCAATACGTCATCCATCATGACTCATCAAAATTTGCACTGCAGGATTTTTGGTGATTATTTCTCTGGTTCGCTTCTCAATGGAGGTCCTACCATTGTGCCAAGGGATGATTACAAAGGAAAGCAAAAGGATGGTCGAAGAGATCAAGAAGTTGTGAATCTCTTGTTGTGGCTAAGAAATGGTAAGTCAGGGAGAAATATTACTGAAAAAGGAGATCATGGTCTAGGGTGGGGTGTTTTCCAATATAATCATTATTTTAAATTTTTTCTATGGCGATGTATTTGAATCATAATTTTAAAAGTATCCATAGAGATGTCAGAGTGGATTTTATCACTATGGTGGTTTCTTTTTAATCTGTAGTATCTACAATGTTTTAATGATCCACATTTTCTACCTGTGTTGAATATTTGGGTTAGGTCTTACCAAGTTTAGTTGCTTTCACCAAACATGGTGGAAATGATGTATCAGTTATATAATCCCCCTTCCACATGAAATTTTGTTCATATCCTTAGGATGATGGAGGGTAGTGTTGTATGGATTTGGCATGGGAACAATTCTAAGCATTATCATATTTTCTAATTACCAATGAAAAAGGGGATGTATGTACATGGGCTTACCCACAGGGCGAATAAGTGTTGATTTGTGGTACAATGGAGCTGTTAAGGTGGGAAGACATCAAACATGGCAAGCTGTCTATGGTGATGTATTTGAATCATAATTTTAAAAGTATCCATAGAGATGTCGGAGAGGATTTTATCACTATGGTGGTTTCTTTTTAATTTGTAGTATCTGCAATGTTTTAATGATCCACATTTTCTACCTGTGTTGAATATTTGGGTTAGGTCTTACCAAGTTTAGTTGCTTTCACTAAAC